>CM040460.1:30728510-30748450 GCA_022758105.1 Pangasianodon gigas | reverse complement strand
AATATATTACAGATAGTATGAGCGAATAGTCAGACCACAGATCCCATCCTCCAATGCCACTGTAACCAATCAGACCACAGTTCCTGCCCCACAGCACTGCAACAAATCAAACTACACTTCCTGCCCATAATGCCTCTGTAACCAATCAGACCACACTTCCCATCCGTAATGCCTCTGTAACCAATCAGACAGCAGTTCCTGCCATCAATGGTACTGTAATGGAATAACAACAGTAAGAACTGAAAATACTGTTTGTTTATCTTTTTTTCAATATTTTCAGTATTCACTAAAGTCAGTGAGTTGCCTAAAATTATGTAAATGTCTAAAAATGCAACAAAATGTTTTAGTTTAACCGTGTTATTAGTTCCTGTCCTCTCCCTTCATTGGCTGTGAAGACAGCAGTGGGTGTGGCTTGCACTCACCTGTTCTACCTGCAGCTTTAGCCTCAGTGCTGAGTTCCCCACTCTTAGTCCTTACTGACACCTGATAGGCACGTCCAGGTGTCAGTCCCCTGAAGAGCCAATGGGATGTGTTGGGGTGGAGCACAGCTTCCTGCTCAGTGGAGGAGGAAGAGGAAGTTAAAGAGATCAGGTATTCATCCACTTCTCCTTCTGCAGGAGTCCAGGCGGTGTTTAATGAGTTCTCACTGCCGTTGTTCTCCAGTTTTAGCCCAGTTACAGGAGCAGGAACTGCAGAAACAAATATTTATATTACAAAAGAATAAATCACACAACAGTTTTTAAATTGCACACTGCAATGGAACCACACCCACAAACAAATAATGCACTAATGAGAACGTTTATTAATATACATCATTTTTATTTAATACAGATTTAAAAATATGCACTTTTATCTACACAACATGAATATATTACAGACAGCAGATCCCACCCCAGATAATACTCTAACCAATCAGACCACAGATCCTGCTGCCAATCACACTGTGACCAATCAGACCACACTTCCCACCCCTAATGCCTCTGTAACCAGTCAGACAGCAGTTCCTGCCACCAATGGTACTGTAATGGAATGGCAACAGTAAGAATCTGTATTGCCTTTGTAAACAATCAGACCACAGTTTCCTGTTTTTCATGGCCTTTATCCGTTACAAAATTACAAAAGAATTTTAAGAGTTAAAGAAAAAAATCACAATTTACTAATTCAGAATTTGCACTTGTGTGGAATTACCAACATACAAAGGATTCTTACAGACTGTGTGTGTGTGTGTGTGTAAGAGGAAGGGATGTGGTTGCCTGTAAAGGAAAAGGTTGAGTCAGAGCTGAAAATATCCTGGAAACCAAAGCTATTCAAACTGTGAGGAATTGCAGACAGGGCATAGGTGAGATGGAAAATACCAAAAAAAATAAATATTTAAATGACCGTTTCAGACCTGCCAAACTTTACACATTTGGCATAGGAGCTTTGCTTTTTACAGTGGAATGCTAAAATATGCCAACAGAGATGTCTTCTGACAGTTGTGCAGGTGTTTTGAGCTCTCAAATTAAAGGATGCACTGATGTGGTGCTCTCGATTTCTCTCACAGATAATTTGACATGGGTTTTTTTAGCCTGTCCTAATGGGTGTGGCCTAATGATTTAATGAGTACACCTGATTGACTTTTACTCGCTAGGTTAGCTTTCTTACTAAGTCACCCTGACTCGAAGATGCCACTCGAATGTGAAAATAAGTTTTAATAAAAGCTGTGTGGAAGGGGCCAGTGACAGCAGCCTTGTGATTGGTGAGGGTGGAGTTTATGCAGGATAAACCCAAGTTTACAAATCAAAGAATAGGAGGCATAGCATCATCACCTGTCCGAATGTCTTTTGTTGCATTTTGTTGTTTCCCGACTGCTTCTGTTACCACAGTGACCGTATATAGTGCTCCTGGACTAAGGCCATCCAGAGTGCATGATGTCACAGTGCTTTTAAACTTCAGGTTCTGGACTAGTGCATCTTCACGATTTAGCGTTACCCAGAATGCCTCTCTGCGTCCAGGCCCTGGCTGCCAGGAAACCCTGATGCTGGTGGAGGAGGCGGAGACGCTCAGACTGCTTACTGCTGATGGAGCTACAAAATAAATGATAATGCTCATGTAAATATTTTAATTTTTGTGCACAATTTATGACCATAATTTCACATAGCCTGTCTTCAAAAACTCCAGGAAATCATTGTACACTCTCAGAAATAAAGGTATCAAACTGTACTTTTCCTTGTTGATGGCATGGTACCATTAAGCAGACCGGTACGTCTTTAGTATGTATATATATTTATATTTATATTTACAATATATTTTTTGTGAATCCATTTATTTCTGTAAAGCTGCTTTGTGAAAATGTCCATTGTTAAAAGTGCTATACAAATAAAATTGAATTGAATTGAATAGTATGTAGCTTTTAACTAAAGACCTTTAAGAATAATTTAAGGTGCATAACTGAACTTTAAGGATCACTGTTCTTAAATCCAGTTAAAAGCACACCACATGAACCTTCCCAGGTAAAGATACAAGACAGGAACACTTAATGCACTGTACCAATTACTACTGAACACACTGCACCTGTTAGTGCTGAACACACCGCACCTGTTAGTGCTGAACACACTGCACCTCTTACTACTGAATACACTGCACCTGTTAGTACTGAATACACCGCACCTGTTAGTACTGAACACACTGCAATGGTACCACCCAAGCTAAAAAGAAAAGTACAGTTTGGTACCTTTATTTTTGAGAGTACATTGATTTGCCTGGTGCTTGGTTGTTTTTTTTGTTTTTTTTGTGGTCTCTTTTTTACTCTCTTGCAATTCCTCCAAGAAAGACGTAGCGTCACCCTCAGGTCTTTATTAAGAATTCTCCAGGGGAGGGTGTGCTATTACTTTTAAGCTTGCTGTATTGAGTATACGGTCAGGTCTGGAAGTGTTTGGACAATGACAGTGTTTTTGTGATTTTGCCTTTATACACCACCACAATGGATTTGATATAAAACAATCAAGATGTGATCGAAGTGTAGACTTTCAGCTTTATTTTAAGAGGTTCCACAAAAATATGGCATTTACCATTTAGGAATTACAGGCATTTTCAGCAAAGTACCTCCGTTTTCAGGGGCTCAAAGGTATTTGGACAAAGTGACATAATTGTAAATACAACCATAATTTTAATACTTGGATGAAAATCCTTTGCAGTCAATGACTGCCTGAAGTCTGGAGCCCATGTTCTCAAAACTCAAATTCTGAGTTTCCTCCCTGGAGATGCTTTGCCGGGCCTTCACTGCAGCCACCTTCAGTTGCTGCTTGTTTGTGGGTCTTTCTGCCTTCAGTCTTGTCTTCAGTAAGTGAAAAGCATGCTCTATTGGGTTGAGATCAGGCGACTGACTTGGCCATTGAAGAATATTCCATTTCTTTGCCTTCAAAAAGTCCTGAACTGCTTTCGCAGTATGTTTAGGGTCATTATCCACCTGCACTGTGAAGCGGCGTCCTATCAGTTTTGTAGCATTTGGCTGAATGTGAGCAGAGAGTATAGCTCTATACACCTCAGAATTCATCTTGCTACTTCTGTCAGCAGTCACATCATCAATAAACACCAGTGAGCCCGTTCCATTGGCAGCCACACATGCCCATGCCATAACACTGCCTCCACCATGTTTGACACATGATGTGGTATACTTTGGATCATGAGCTGTTCTTTTCTTTCACCATACTTTTCTCTTCCCATCATTCTGGTACAAGTTAATCTTGGTTTCATCTGTCCAAAGAATCTTATTCCAGAACATGGGAGGCTTTTTTAGATGTTTTCTGGCAAAGTCTAATCTGGCTTTCCTGTTCTTGAATGTTACCAGTGGTTTGCACCTTGTTGTAAACCCTCTGTATTTACATTCATGAAGGCGTCTCTTGATTGTAGATTTTGACAATGATACGCCTACTTTCTCCAGAGTATTCTTGACTTCTGTTGATGTTGTGAAGGGCTTTTTCTTCACCAAGGAAAGGATTCTGTGATCATCCACTTTAGTTGTCTTCCGTGGTCTTCCAGGCCTTTCGATGTTGTTGAGCTCACCAGTGCTTTCTTTCTTTTTGTACCCAACTGTTGATTTGGCCACACCTAAGGTTTCTGCTATCTCTCTTATAGATTTATGTTGTTTTTTCATCCTAATGATGACCTCCTTCACTTGCATTGAGATCTCCTTGGACTTCATATTGGTAGCTCCAGTCGAACATCTGCCAAATGCCAACTCAATACCTGATATCAACTCCAGACCTTTTATCTGCTTCATATATCTTGAAGTAATGAGGGAATGGACCGCACCTAGTCAATTAACTTCTTGTCAGTCACTTGTTCAAATACCTTTGAGCCCCTGAAAACAGAAGTACTTTGTTTAAAATGGCTGTAATTCCTAAATGGTAAATGCCATATTTTTGTGGAACCTCTTAAAATAATGCTGAAAGTCTACACTTCGATCACATCTTGATTGTTTTATTTCAAATCCATTGTGGTGGTGTATAAAGGCAAAATCACAAAAACTCTGTCATTGTCCAAATACTTCCGGACCTAACTGTGTATATATATATATAGTACTGACTGGTGCAGTGTGTTCAGTAGTAACTGGTGAGGTGCGTTCATATATATATATATATATATATATAGATAGATAGATAGATAGATAGATAGATATAAAACCATCAGCACATATTCCATGCTTTTTGTCTTTATCCAGGTTGTATGATTTAATCCTCACTGAACATAGAACACAGCGTCCACCTCCACTGTTAAACATGCCACATCTATTTTCTCTTTCCATGAGGTTCCTTTTATTTTTCTTTTCTTCATCAGGTCCAAAAATATCATACTAAATGGTCCTAACCAGAGTAATTTTGTAAGAGCTCCCCCCCAAGGTGACATTTCATCAGGTTGCAAAACTTGAGTCCATTTCAGCCAGATATGGACTCTTACAAAATTACTCTGGCTAGGACCATTTATTATGTTTCACCTGGTGTAATTCACAGTGCTATAGAATGTGAAATGCTTGATTTGCATTAATGTCTATACAGTTTTATAAGTTACTCTCTTGCACACATGCAAAAAACTGAAGTGTGAACTGTTAATGCATATCTGTTTCACAGGAAACAGAGCAGGGATCAGATCAGTCCTAACCGTGATCACATACAGCAATTAAGCACTCAGGGAAAGGGAACATCAGGAAACATGCTGAATTCCCATCACACCAAGCTTGCGGAAAATTCAAGGCTGCCGAGGAGCAACAAAAGCTTCCCTCCTTCGAATGCAAAGTTCATGTGTGTGTTCTTTTTATCTATTCCTCAGTGCAAAACAAAACTCTGTGGCCTTCTGCATCCGCTAGAACAAGGTAACAATGAGAAAGGGAAATGGCTTTGGGGCAAGTGAACTTTCTGGAAACAAACACTTAAGATTAGTTGCCCTTCATTGTTGGTGAGTTCTGCTTTATCACAAACTTCTTCCATTCAACAGTTTAGCAAGGTGATAGTTTAAATTAAACTGAGTAAACATAAAGATAGTTTAAATTTCAACACCAATGACTGGTGAAACAGAGAATTAGCATTAATTTCACTCAGCAAACTATCTAACTACTAGTTATTAAAGCAATGGTATCATGAAAGACTGTATAATAACCATAATATCTGTAGTTTTAGGAGAACACATCTACTAATTGTTTAAATATCAACTTACCTACCATCTATTAAAAACATATTAACAGAATATTTTTGTAAAATGTTTTTATGATATGAATTTAAACACAATCAGACTTACCGGTCTGAAGTGAAATGTCGAAATGTTCTCCATCGGTTTGGGAAATTATTCCAAAATGATAAACAGTGCCAGGTTTCAGATCTGATACCTCACAGGTAAATCCGTTGCTGTGGGTATGGATCTGAGAGCAGTTGGTTAACTGAGATCCGGTCTCACGGTTGATCAGTGTGAAAACACAGAACTGTCCTGCTGATCTGAACTTAATCACAGAGGAGTATGTGTTAATGATGGCTTCAGTTTGGTTCACCACACACCTGACCTTTTCCTCTGTGGTTTCAAGCTGAAAGAAATTGAAACAGTCAGGAAAAGAAGTTAAATGAACAGTTTTAAATGCAAAACTTCACCTGCTGCTTGACAAACCTGTGCACTTCTCCCTGTGAGAGAGAGGGTCCAAGCAACCCAAATCCAGTACTGTTTCCATGCCAACATCTCGCTATCAGAGCTGGAGAAGCTGTGATTTTTAACATTTTTTTCCTATTAAAAGTATTTATACTCCATATCTCTTCCAATCAGCTGTCGTGCTCCATAAATCACAGCAAATAATCCTGAAATCCTTTGCAGTTTAATTGAGATTATTTTTAAACTAAGAAACAAGTCTAATGAGAAATGTAAGAACAATTCAATTGCTCTCGCTGTAGTTGACTGTAAAGTCTCTGATGTCTGCTGCCAGATTTCCACCTTTGCCTCCCTGAAGCTTCTCAGACACTCCACCCTACTGACTTCCTGCTCAACTTTCCCTTTAACACACCCTGCTCATTTATTTATGCTTAGAGTTCACACCATTACAGTAATGAAAAAAATGCATGTAAAGATTATACATAATGTTGCAAGTGATATTAATTCAGATTGCTCATGAGTGTGACATTCCAATAAATTGTTCTTTGAATCCTATATGTAGTAAAATTACTTGTGCAACCACCATGTTCACTTAAAAAAAAATCTGACAAAGAAATACTAAAAGCAGATCAGAAACTGAGGAAAGAGGCCAATGTCTGTTTCCAGTTTCCATAGTCATGATGGACAAACTAGTATCATCTTTAGCCTTGTACAAAAATAAAGTCATTTAAAATCCTCATATTCCACTGACATTTCAAAGCCATAGTGTGTGATATAAGAAGCCTTCTTCACACCCCTTCTGTTCAATATGGACCTTTAGTGGATGTTTTAGACTAAAATACAGGCTGACATACTGAAGTAATGCTGGACATGTGTTATGCTCTGACGGGACACATGTTTCTCATTTGTTAAAGCAATGTTGAACATGTTTCAATTCAGTTTTATTTGTATAGCGCTTGTAACAATGCACATTGTCACAAAACAGCTTTACAGAAATATATACTGTAAATTCCTGATATAAATTTTAAATTTATAATTTTTTTCTTAATGAGCAAGCCAGAGGCAATGGTGAAAAAGGAGATGATATGAAGAAGAAACCTTGAGAGGAACCAGATTCAAAAGGGAATGCATCCTCATCTGGGTGACACCAGATAGTGCGACTATAAATCATTCCCTTCTATAACTGTATACTATATTGTCAAAAAGTACAATTGCGTAACCAGAAACTTAGGAGCTTATGAGATACTTGACTGCAAAACTGTTCATAGCAATTGCAGTCCTAAAGCTATCCGAGGAAGAACAGCCATCTTTATGGGTTCTGTGTGGTTCCATCCACAATAGTCTCAAAATGTTTACATATAAACATAGTGAATAAGCTCAAACAACATGTTCTTACCAAGTGAACACACTGCCAAGACGCCATTCCTCTCTAACCAGTCTTAAAAACATGGCAATAAATGAGCACATCCTGATGTTCTCTTTGTACATGTTCTTGGAAAGTTAAGTTTCCTAATGAAAACATCTTTAAAAACATTTCAGTTTATTCATTAATTTTCCATGTGCTTTTCAGCATGTGTTTTGCAGTGGCAGCAGGCTGATACAGACAATCTAGTCTCCAGCTCTCCCCAGACGGTCCCAGTCTCACTGTGAGATATAATCACTCCAGGAGGTTCTGGGTCTGCCCCGGGGGTCTCCATCCAGTTGGATGTGCCTGATACAGCCCCACCAGGAACCCACCAGAGGACATCCTTCTAAGGCGCCCAAACCAGGAGGAACAGCGGCTCTACTCTGAGGTTCTCCCGGATCGCTGAGCTCCTCACTCTATGATGGAGAGTAACCCCAGCAACCCTGTGGAGGAACCACATTTCCACCGCCAGTACTCACAACCTTAATCTTTCAGTCATAAGTCTCCTGGATAATCTTTCTGCTCATGCTGTTGTCTTTATTCTCCATCTGAGTGCTGCTTCTGAAACCATCACCATGTTCTCTCTCACTTGTCTTCAATAATTATTATAGGTTCTGCTCTTACCTGATTTATTTCCAAACTCACTAACAAACAAATCTTTGTCACTATTGATGAAGAAAGATCTCCCACCCTCCCTGTGTGATTAGGTATTCCTCAGGGTTCTGTCCTCAGTCCTTTTCAGTTTATCACTATAATCAATATGCCACCATCCTGTAAGATTTAACAGCATGAACTGAATTCACATTCTTCCACCAGTGACATTTATATTTACACTTATATTTATATTTACATTTATATTTACAACTCTGACTTCTGCAAATGTTATTTCCTGTATTTGTGACCCTGTGTTCACACTGATGACAAAGTGGCTGCAAGATCTTCATTTTCAAAGGGATGAGGGATTAGAAACAGGACACAAGCTGACTGTCAGTGATTTAAGGGAGCAGTTCAAGCAACATGAAATTTTAAATGAAGGTTTAATGAATGCAAATGAGATGCAAAGAGACTTTTCTTCCAAACAGAACAGCGTCTGTGTTTCCAGCTATTTGGGTACATCAATGACTTCAAACCCGTCAGATAGATAAATAGAATCTGACACGAGTGGATGGAGATGCACTGCACTTTTAGTGGTTTTTCAGATATTCTGTTGCTCACTGTGTCATTTCAGTGGCCTGGTGCCAACAATAACACCATGACAACCAGTAACAAATTTTAAATGATTTATATAATTTAAACCTCATATTAAGACACTTATTAAACATGCTTTTAAAATCTTCACAGTGTAACACACCATCTCCTGGTACTGAAATGAAACAGTCGAAACTCTAGTCTTTACAACTTATTGCATTAGCATTGTCTTTATCAGTTACACTGAATTCCTGTTTCACTCAATACCGAGACAGTTCCTGGCAATGGTCCCAGAGTTTTTATGACTGTATTTTGACATTCTGTAACTCACCTGAGGGGTGGTGGAGGTGGAGAACGTGGTGGAGGTCACAGTGGTGGTTGGAGTGGTTGTTGTTGGAGGTTCAGTAGTTGTCATAGCTGCTTCTGTAGTTGCCATTCTAGTCTTTGTTCCTTTAGTAGCTGTAGTTATTGGGGCAGTTGTAGTTGCCTCACTAGTTGTAGTTATTGGGGCAGTTGTAGTTGCCACAGTAGTTGTAGTTATTGGGGCAGACGTATTTGCCTCAGTAGTTGTAGTTATTGGGGCAGATGTAGTTGCCTCAGTAACTGTATTTATTGATCCAATTGTAGCTGGAGTTGTAGTTAGAGCTGTAGAAATTGCAGGGGTAGATGTAGTTACTCGTCTTGCTTTATTAATATGGGTAATTAAGGGGAACCTGGGAGCTTTGGTTATAGGTCTAGTTGCTCTGCTAGCCGTATTTATAGGGGGGGCAGTTGTAGTTGGAGCTAAAACAGTTACAGGAGTAGTTGTTTTTGGAGTTGAAGCAGTTCCAGGAGCAGTTGTAGTTAGAGCTGCAGTAGTAACACAGGATGTTGCAGTTGCTCCAAGTACTGTAGTTACAGGCCTGGGTGTAGTTACCCTTTTAGAATTAGTTGACCTAATAAATTTAGGTACAAATCCAGTTGTAGTTGGAGTTGCTCCAGTCCCAGGAGCAGTTGTAAATGTAGTAGTAGTTTGGGGTACAGGGGCAGTCATGGTTGTTTGAGTAGCTCCAGTTATGTGTTTAGTTGTAGCTGGTGTAGGAGCTGCAGTAGATGTGGTTTCACTCAGTGCTTCAGTCACTGTAGGGGCAGTTATGGTCTCAGTCATGGTCACTGTAGGGGCAGTTGTGGTCTCAGTCATGGTCACTGTAGGGGCAGTTATGGTCTCAGTCATGGTCACTGTAGGGGCAGTTGTGGTCGCTGTGGGGGAAGCTGTGGTTGCAGTTGTGTTTGCAGTCGTCACGCTCGGTGTCTGAGTTTTGCTTAGTGCTGCTCTTGAAGTTACTGTGTGTCGGCTTCCTGGGATACGTGACCGAGTTGTCGTGTGTTTTACAGGTTTGATGTCAGTCTGAGTCTCGGCTGCTGAAAACATTTGTGCTGAAATTTCAAGTATTGATGTTGAGAAGACAGAAGCAGTGGAGGAGTAGTTGGAGGAAGAGTTTGAGGAGGAGTTAGAGGAATTGAGGGAGTTGGAGGGGTTCGATGCAGTTGGAGATCTGAAGCGTGTAGCTTCACCCATTGCAGGATGTGATGTCACCACATTGTGCCTTTCAGTGGGATTACGTGTAAACTCTGAGGTCGCCTCCATGCTCCAGCGCGTGTCCTGCAGGAAATCTGAAACAGCCGTGACATTACTCTTCATATTTCTCATTTCAGAAGGGAGCTGCGTGACAGAGATGGCTTCCTGTTTCTCCATGTTGAGAAGTCCCGACTCAACTGTGTGAGTCAGTTTGTCCTTATTAAAGGTACCAGTGGTCCTGGTCCTTTTGGTTCTGGTTCTAACTGTGTTGTGGGCTGTAACAGGGATCCTCACTGTTGCTATCACTCCTGTGGTTGTAGCAGCTGTTGCTGGACCTGACGAAGGACACAGAGATGGAGATGATGATGAATACATTAAAAACAAGTTTTAATATTTGATTCAGAACAATTTCACCTCACAGTACACAAATAAACACATCACTGTGAGTGTCAGTGTGTTTAGTCGCACAATTATTTAATGTTAATTACTCATCAGATTTTTAGTTAACACAAAACAGAGTAATTAATTTTAATTTAAAAATGTGAGCTACTCACTTGTTATTTTATGTCTTTTCTCTTCAATTTTTTTATTAGCTTCATTTGTTTCTTTTTTTAGTAACTTTTGTTAAGTTTCTTTTGATGTCTGTCTACCTGTTAATTATTATTATTATTATTATTATTATTATTATTACTAGCCCAGTTTATAGCCCAAGTTCTTTGGCTTTTGATGACATTTTTAAAATGTTTTTATCCTGTGTTTTTCACGTCCGAACTCCGAACTCCTGCCACATGAGAGTAAAAACATCCTGTGTTGGGTCTCGTGGGATTCCTGAAGTAAACCTCTAACACACACTGACTTACCAGTTTATTAGTTTATTAGTTTATGTACAGAGATAATGATTAATTAATGAACTGAATATCATTTTACACTGTTATATTTCACACCATGAGCTGCATTAACATGTGGCAGGTGATTTTATCACTAAAAGCAATCCTTTCATTTAGAGACTTTCTTTAACATTAATGAACGCTCTGTGGCAGGACAGAAGTTTCCGGTGTGTAACAGTCTGGAGCATTTCCTTAAACAGCAGTGTGTTGGTATGTGTTTAAACGCTCACAGGAAGAATCAGAGTGTACGACATTCCTGTGACGGCCGACAGCCTTGAACACAATGTGTGAGGAAACTGATATCAGGAGCACATCCTACACACACACACACACACACACATGCACACACTGTACGTGTTCATTTTTGTTTTTTTGTAAATATTTTTAACTTTTTACCTTTACCTAATTATATGATTTATATCAACATTATTTTGATGTCTTATACTGTTTCATTTTTATGTTTCCCTAAATATATATTTATTATTCTTGTAAACTTTTTTCCAATTGTCTGAAACACCATTTGTTTAATATGGATCCAATCTTATTTTTTTGTTTATTTATTTATTTATTTATTATTATTATTATTATTATTATTATTATTATTATTGATTTATCATTGTAATTTTTACTTATAAAAAGATCTTGTATCTTGTATGTATAAAATCTTGTATCTTTATATGTAAATCTTTTAACACATGGTTTTCGTACAATTTTTTTTATAACAGAGGCATTGTCCACTGTGAATGTTTCAGAAACTCAGACTTTTGCATTTTTGCCAGTATTTTGTTTCAGTGTGTTTCCTCTCTCTGTCTCACGGTCTCTGTCTGTCTGTCTGTCTCCCTCTCTCTCTGTCTACCTCTCTCTCTCTCTCATTCTGTCTCCCTCTCTCTCTGTCTGTCTCTCTCTCCCTCTCCCTCTCTCTCTCTCTCTCTCATTCTGTCTCTCTCTGTCTGTCTCTCCCTCTCTCTGTCTCACTTTTTGTCTCTCTCTGTCTGTCTCTCTATCTCTCACTCTGTCAGTTTCAGTTTTCAGTTTTCATGTGCTTTATTGGCGTGACAACTAATTGTACATTTGTATTGCAAAAGCAGGTGTAAAGGAAGGGTAGAGTAAAAACAGGTGAAATAAAATAAAAAGACAAAACAAAATAAAAAACAATGTACATAAATTATGGACAATATAAAGGCACTATATACAGAATAATTGAAAAAATTGAATAAGAAAAATTACAGAATAAAAGTGAATTTACTAATAAAGGTAGTGAAAATATAAAACAACAATAATAAAGAAGAGCAATCAGAACAGTGAGAGGAGACACGAGGGCGAGGCAGATCACTCGCTGTCCCTAATATTGTGGCAGGAGAGACGTGTTGTGCTGCTGATGTACAGCAGTCTTTATCTTCTCCTAGCAGGAGGGGAGTTTTTCACTGTCTGAGAGATCATCAGATGTTTGGTGTGTGTTTAATTTTGTGGTAGAGTTTCTCTCGGATGTGTGTGTGTCTGTGTGTGTTCTGTTAGGAAGTGCAGCTCTGTCTCAGGTGTGTGTGTGTGTATGTGTGTGTGCTCTGTCTCAGGTGTGTGTGTGGGCATGTGTGTGTGTGTGTGTGTGTGTGCGCTCTGTCTCGGTTGTGTTTTGGTTGCAGTGTAGACTCAGCCCTTCTTCCTGTGAGAGCCATGTTCTCCTGTGTCTGCGTGTTGCTAGCGCTAGCTCGTCCACTGAGTCTGTACCTGGTCCAGGTGCTCGTCAGGGTTTTACCTGTCAGTGTGTGCAGAGAGTCTGCATGGGGTTCTGTGTGTTTAAAGTCATTTCACTCTGCTGGTGTGGTGTTTGGGTTCCCAGTACCTGATGTGGTGTTGTTTCAGTTGTACTGTAATTTGGTCTGATGTGATTTGTGTGACGTTGTTGTTCAGGTGTAAAGCGTCAGTGTGGTGGAGGTTAGCAGGTGTTGGTGATCCTTCAGGGCTGAAGCTTGGGACCAGCTGAGAGAGGGGACTGTTTTCCCTGATGGACTCTTGGTATTGCAGGGTTTTGGAATGATGTGATTGGAATGATGTGATTGGAATGATATGATTGGAATGATGTGATCGGGGGTCACTGAGTTTGAGGTGTTTCCAGAATTTGATTTGATTTCTGTATTTTTTATAATTAGTGGATATTTGCCTAATTCTGCCCAGCATGCACTGTGTGTCGTGTGCCGATGTACTTGTAGGATATTTTTACAGAATTCTGCATCTCCCTGACTCTCTCTCTCCCTGTATCTCTCTCTCCCTGTCTGTCTGTCTCTCTCTCTCTCCCTGTATCTCTCTGTCCCTGTCTCTCTGTCTCTCTGTCTGTCTCTCTGTCTGTCTGTCTCTCTCTCTCTCTCTCTCTCTCTCTCTCTCTCGCTCTCTGTCTCTCGCTCTCTGTCTGTACCTGAACACACTGTACCTGTGTTGGAGCAAAGGTGTGTCAGCTCCACTTTATGCTCCGTGTACCGGGTCCAGTTGGAGTGTTTGGGTTCAGACCGGACCACGGCCCGATCGCCCTGTTTCTGCAGGTACAGAGGCAACAGCTCCAGCCCAAAGGTCCCGAACTCATCATAACACTTCCAAGCAGGGGCGGAGTTACAGGGGCGTGTCTTCGCCAGGCGGGCGTGAGAGGGCACGCCCAGGCTCGAGTTCACCCATAAACACACACCTGAGTGAGTGTGTTTCAGCTTCCTGTCCGCAGTCCAGGTCCAGTCCTGAGATGGGTTCTTCACATCACAGATCCTCTGAACCACAACCACTCCATCCTTAACCGTCACACACACACCTTTACTCGTGTGTCTGATCAGGAACCCACCTAGAACACACACACACACATAAAATACACAAACACACAAAATACACATACAAAATACACATGCAATGGCAATATGGCCACATTAACACAACTGACCACATTACACAACTGACCATATTAACACACCTGGCCACATTACACAACTGACCATATTAACACACCCTGCCATGTTAACACAAATGACCACATTAACACACCTGACCACATTAACACACTAGCCACATTTACACACCTGGCCACATTACACAACTGACCACATTAACACACCTGGCAACATTACACAACTGACCATATTAACACACCCTGCCATGTTAACACAAATGACCACATTAACACACTGGCCACATTTACGCACCTGACCACATTAACACACTGGCCACATAACACACCTGACCACATTAACACACTGGCCACATTTACACACTGGCCACATGAGCACAACTGTCCACATTACATCCTGGCCACATTAACACACCTGACCACAGTGAATAACCTCATCAGTATGTTGCTGAAAGTAGACACCTGCTTAATGGGTGTAAATCATTAAATTAACACAATGATCACATATACAGCATCTGCCAGAATTATTGGCACCCTTCATAAAAATGAGCAATACTGATTGTATATAAAATAAGCATTTTGCAAAATTTCACCATCGCACCATCACAAAATTACACCATAATGCACAATTTCCTCTCAAAAAATATGAGAAACTATTTGTCTTTTTTCTAACACATGTATATAACATGTATTTACACATATTTAACACATTTTTACATGTGTCTAACACATATTTGCATATAGACTACACACTGAACTGTGAAATTATTCAGAATAATAAAGACACTAAAACAAAGATTTCAGGTCTCTAATCCCTGTGGTGCGACTCCTCGACCTCACGTCTTCAGCACACTTTAGCTTCTATTTTTCACCTGGTGACGTTTAACACTAAAGTGTGCGTGATTTTACTTGAAAGTTTGAGGAACAAAAATATACCTGTATAACATTTATTTTTTATCAGTGATAGGGACTAATAAAGTGTTAATTTAGGAGCAGAGAGATACACAAGCAAAATAAACACAGTTATAAAAAATTTTTGAAAATGATGTTAGTTTCAGAAAATGGAGCTCAGTGAAAAAACTGCAGTGTGTAAAGATTATGTGTTAATCAAACCTTTGTATTACCAATGTATAAATATGAATGAGAGATTTAAAATGTTTGTTATTTAATACATCAATTATTTACAAGTTAAATATTATAATATAGTATTATAATATAGTATAAATATAAAAGTATAAAGAAAACTTCTACAATATACTGAATGCGATTACCTTTTTAATAATCTCTATCAGACTCACTGAGCTAATGAACAACCAACAAATCATTACTGAGTAAATGTAACACATATCTAATGTACAATTTATAAAAATTAAAGAAAAGCATATTCTCTATAACAGGGTGAAATAAATGTGTGTAAATATTTGTGTGTTTTTGGACAGATGTGCTGTAAACATGCTCAGTTTTAACACTACACACATCCTGTAAAGGTGTTTATCATATTTCAGATAAATTTTGCTTATTAAACAAATTTGAGTGTTTCAGCACTTAGATATATTCTTTAAAATTCACTTGTATTAAAGTAACATTTTTACTTTTATTTCAATGTTGCAAAGATTTCTGTTATTTGTTTCAGCTTAGGTACTATTTTCGTTCTTAACCTGCTTTTAGTTATTTACATTTATCACTTGATTTACAATCTGAATAAATTCTTTATGAATAACTCTGTAAAACTGTTTGAATAAATTTTCTGAAACACAAATAAAACTTTTACTCAAGTGAAGAATGTTTTTCATTTATCCATAACTGTTGCTCTGCTAATCAACTTTGAAATTATTTGTAATGAACTTCACACCTGAATATAAACACACACACGTTTCACACATACATATGACTTGGAGTCTCAGACCTCCTGAGTGGATTACCATGAGTTCTGAAAGGGTTTAATGTCAGATACACACACAGTAAGAGAGTAAATGTGTATGATGATAAATAAAGGAGTGTTTAATACTCACTGTATGTGGAGAAGTTCAGCAGCATTAATAAGAAGAGCGTGGGTAAGTGTGTGTCCATGTTCACAGCTCAGCAGACGAATGAAGGAGGAAAAGCGTTGTGAGGAGGAAAGAAGTCAGAGAGCAGTGCTTCCTACTATTCTACTGCTGTGTATCCTTACACACACACACACACACACACACACACAGAGATTACAGATGTGTTAACTACTGATAGTGTGTAAAGAAGGTGGATAATTTCTGATTATGTTCAATTAAAGGAGAGAAGAAGAGTTTTTGTCCCTGTGGGTTTCCTACGGGTTTTCCGGTTTCCTCAGAAAAACATGCAATACGTGAATTGTCTACAGTAAATCGCTACGTAGACATGAATGTGTGTGTTAATGTGTATGGTCATGGTGACCTGCAATTTACTGGCATCCCCTCTGGGGTGAATTCTCCCAACTTAAGCTCAATAGTTCAATTCAATTCAATTTTATTTGTAAAAACATTGCGGACACCGTCACAATGCAGCGTTACAGAAATCCTGATATAAAATTGAAATTTAAATTTACCCCTTATGAATAAGCCAGAGACGACAGTAGGAGCATAAACAAGCTCCAGTTAGTCCAGAGTGCAGCAGCGAGAGTCCTTACTGGAACCAGAAGATATGACCACATCACCCCTATCTTATCCAGACTGCATTGGCTCCCAATCAAATTTCACACTGATTATAAAATACTACTATTGACCTATAAAGCACTAAATGGTCTCACGCCTCAGTACCTGAGTGAACTTTTGGTCTTTTATGATCCGTCACGCCTACTTAGATCAAAAGGTGCAGGCTATTTGTTGGTACCTCAAATAGTGCGGGCTGCAGCTGGGGGTAGAGCTTTCTCTTACAAAGCCCCACAGTTATGGAACAGCCTTCCACTTAGTGTTCAGGGCTCAGACACAGTCTCAGTGTTTAAGTCTAGGCTGAAAACATATTTGTTTAGTCAAGCCTTTTGTGAATAGTTTTTTCTTAGGTAAAGGAGCAGGTCTGGAGGTTCACAGGCATAGAGTGTTGTGGTGAACTGGGATGTTTGGATGCTGTCGCCCCCCCACTCTCACACGTTCACTCAGGTTTGTCGACGGTGGAGTGGCTGGTGCTTTATGTCCCAGGATGCCCTCATGTCTGTGTTAGCTTCTGGCTCTCCCTTTTAGTTATGCTGTCATAGCTAGTCTTGCCGGAATATACATACATTCAATAACAATCAAAAAGATGAAACATTAGCAATGAACTCAGATTCTGTGAGCATTGAGAATAAAACAGAATAAAAAATTGAATTCTGTGTGTGTGTGTGTGTTGTGTTCTGCACTGAGAGAGGAAGACTGGAATAGGAGGAGCTTATGGGGACAGGAAATACACTCCTGTTCTGCTGTGTCTTGCTCACTGCCCTCTGACCTGGTCTAATGAATTTATTTTTGTTCATGTGTGTAATGAGTAAAATCCATCACACGTTCAACTTAGAGCTGCAAATCACATGTTTATATTAATACACTTTTTCTAATTTGTTATCGTTTCTATAGTAACAGCTCATTGACAGGGACGAGTACAGCGGACGCTCCACAAAAACATACATGTGTTTATGTAGCATTTATGGAAGGTGTCTCCAGTGTCAGCGCTTTGTAACAGTCAGAGGTAAAGCTGTAACTTTAAGTTTTCTGACATCTTCAGGACAGAGGAGTTTACGCTTCTTTGCGGTTTCTCGAGTAGCTGCGATTTTTTGTCTTATTAACTTGAAGAGAGAGAATAAAGAGAGGCTGGTGAGCGAACGTCTGATTATAGCTGCTATAACGTAAGTAACAACAGGAACTAACTTAGGGTTAGGGTTATAGTTACATTAAATGTAACTATAAACAGATAAAAAATACCATGTGTCAAATTATTTCAAAATAAGTGTGCAAACTTTTGCAGTCAGGTGTGTGTCTGTGGGGGGATGGGGGTGTCACTGAGGTGCATTGGAGTGCAGTGGTGAACACAGACACACACACACACACACACACACACAGACACACACACAGAGGAAAACACACCCAGCACAGGAAGGTGTGTGGTGTAACCCTACGTGCAGGAGGTCATTACAGATAGAGTGTGTGCAGCCCTGAAACTCAGTGAACACTGAGGCTCTGTGTGTGTGTGTGTGTGTGTGTGTGTGTGTGTGTGTGTGTGTGTGTGTGTGTGTGTGCGTGTGTGTACTACATAGTGCATGATGTAGTGAATAATTTGCAGCATCAGAGTAAATCCATCTGTATGATTTTAGAGCAAGCCATGACCTTTGACCTTCACCATTGGAGGTGTAATAAAGTGTTTCCTGTCGGGTGTGTTTGGCTCGTCTCGGTCTGATCCAATTCCCACTGCACACACGGGAAAACACTCCTCCTTATCCGTAATAATCCGAGCTCTGACAGGAGCTCACGCTTTAGAGCAGAGAGAAGATCAGGAAGCAGTCAGCGCTTCAGCACCTAAACATCACTCACTCACCTTCAGTACCTCTCTCTCCTGATCAGGGTCATGGTACCGAAAACATTATGTTAATAAAAGTGTAATGCTAATGTACACGTAATGAACTTTAAAACACGACTTTAAAACCCTTCCTTCTTGCAGCCTTCATCACCTGGTCCAGTGCTCTGGGTTTTGACTCAATGATAACTCAGTGATAACTGGATCCATTCCCAATGCAAGAGGCTCAGGAAGCCACTTCCTGAGAAATGACAATGCGTCTCTGTGCTCGGATCCTTTGTGCAGTCTGACTAGTCTCAGGTTTGATCTGCTTTGACCATCGAACCATGATTTTGCCCTGAGTGGCTGAAGCATCACTCACTGTTGATGTGATACGGTCTTCCACTGCACTAATGCGGGATTCCACTGTAGTGACGCTTTCTGAGAATTCACCAATTGTTTATTTTCTTTCTTGATTTGAAGTAATTCACTCATGGAATTGTGTGGAAAAGTCCCTTCTTAATGCTTGGATAGCAAAGAGATTCTCATCTTCACTACCTTGTATTAATGTCTGCTCCATGCTAGCATCAGAGACTTTGTGAGCAAATTCTGTCCTTTTTATTCGATTTTTATTTTTCACCTGGCCTTTGATGTGTCTAATGTGTGGTCATGTTAATGAATGGGATAAAATATAATAAATTCATCTGAGCTCAAACGCCGTGCGTCTGTGCAGTTGGACATCGTAACTGGAGCCTCCCAGTGTGTTAATCATTAATGAATAAACAAACCAGGGTTCATTACTACATCAACACTGTTAATGCTAATTAAACATTAAATATGGGGGGGGGTTCAGGGCCTTTGGTCTTGACTTGTGTTGTAAGTTAATAAATTTAGGCCTTGAACTGTATTGTGATATTGTTACACCCCTTGTACAAAATAAAAAAAGATTGAATTACAAAAAAATACACATTAAAGAATCCAGAAATGTGTAAATCGCATCTGATTTCAGCTACATGTTTAAATTAAGGATTAAATGTAAATAAAGCCCCAACACACAGACACACACCTGCTGCAGAAAGATTAATGATACTCAATTCTGCAGAAAAATAGTGAAACTGGAAACCCTGCAGCTTTCTGACGTTTTACCCACATTAGTCAGTTTTATCTCATGGTGAAGATGAAATATTTCCTAACCCTAACTCATCCACAGGATTTAGAAAATAAAATCATTCCATTTCTGAAGTACAGAATTACTTTTGAGTTTTCAGTCTTTCAGAATGAGAAAAGGAGCGAACTTTTTTTTGCAGAAGCTCCACAACATTACATGTAACTATAAATGGATAATTATTAAATATGTGTAGTTCTTATATACATACATATATATATATATATATATATATATATATATATATATATATATATATATATATATATATATACACA
>CM040460.1:30717632-30728410 GCA_022758105.1 Pangasianodon gigas | reverse complement strand
AGAAAATAATAGTTGAATTTATAAAAATGACCCCGTTCAAAAGTTTACATCCCCTTGATTCTTAATACTGTGTTGTTACCTGAATGATCCACAGCTGTGTTTTTTTGTTTACTGATAGTTGTTCATGAGTCCCTTGTTTGTCCTGAACAGTTAAACTGCCTGCTGTTCTTCAGAAAAATCCTTCAGCTCCCACAAATTCAGGTAACAACACAGTATTAAGAATCAATGGGATGTAAACTTTTGACCTCAACTGTATATATATATATATTATATTTTTTATCTATCTATCTATCTATCTATCTATATATATATATATATATTTTTTTTTAATTCCATCACACCACCCCATCACTCACACACACACACACACACATACAGTGAAAGGTTTAGTATGAGGGTGGATGTGTTCAGTCAGTGAGAGGAAGCGCCACCCAGTGCAGTGTTAAAGCTCCACACCTGAGAGATGAAAGATTCCTGAACACCTTTAACACCTTTAACACCTTCAACACATCCTACTTTATTTAGCACACACCAGAATGTTGTCTTTATAATTCACTATTATATGTAATATAATGTCAGGAATATACAGTATTTATGAGTAAACTGTAGGAGTGTGTGTGTGTGTGTGTGTGTGTGTGTGTGTGTGTTAATATTGGTGCATTAGATAAAACATGCCATTGTCTACAGAAATTAATTACAGAAAAATAAAAATAAAGTGAAAGAGATAATTCCTAAATCTGCTGTTGCACATGAGCACTAGATGGCAATAAAACCTAACAATTATAATGATTAAGATAATGAGTGTATTTCCATATTTATATTTTAATATCTCACATTTCACACTTCAGTTTTTTTTATATAAATAATAAAACACGCAGACTATTAACTCAACAGATTTCATAAAAAAGTAGAGACAAACTAAGATTCCCTGCTGAAAAACACACCTAAAGCACTGGCTTAATATAAACTACAAACCCGTTCCCATTAGAGAGTGTTTTTAATGAGCAAGATAAATGATTACTCAGGAGACATGTTCCATGGTACATGAAAAAAAATAGTGTTCGGGGCTCAGACACAGTCTCAGTGTTTAAGTCTAGGCTGAAAACATATTTGTTTAGTCAAGCCTTTTGTGAATAGTTTTTTCTTAGGTAAAGGAGCAGGTCTGGAGGGTTCACAGGCATAGAGTGTTGTGGTGAACTGGGATGTTTGGATGCTGTCGCTCCCCCACTCTCACACGTTCACTCAGGTTTGTTGATGGTGGAGTGGCTGGAGCTTTATGTCCCAGGACTCCCTCATGTCTGTGTTAGCTTCTGGCTCTCCCTTTTAGTTATGCTGTCATAGCTAGTCTTGCCGGAGTCCCTGCTTGCTCTCTGCACGCAAAGTACATCGTGCTTAACCATTAGAGGACAAAAAGCTTACCTAACAATCTCTCCCTCTCTCTCCCTCACTCTCTGTCTCTCTCTCTCTCTCTCTCTCTCTGTCAAGCTACACATGATATTCCTGAGATGCCAGTGATCCTGACCCCTTCGGCTCTCCGGACCTGCCATGAAGATGGCTTTGGACTTGCTATGATAGCTTTAGGACTGCAATTCCCATGAACAGTTTTGCACTCAAGTCTCCATCAGTGAACAGTTGATAACTTCAACAAAATAGACTTCACGTGTAAACTATAATGAATTTTCATGATTGCACAACTGCACTATTTGTCCATGTAGTACACACTTATAGAAGGGAATGATTTATAATCGCACTATCCGGTGTCACCCAGATGAGGATGGGTCCCTTTTGAGTCTGGTTCCTCTCAAGGTTTCTTCCTCATGTTGTCTCAGGGGTTTTTCCTCACCACCATCACCTCTGACTTGCTCTTTATGGATAAATTTATAAATTTAAAATTTATATCCTGAATGTATTTATTTCTGTAAAGCTGCTTTGTGACAATGTACATTGTTAAAAGTGCTATACAAATTGAATTGAATTGGTACATCTAATGTTTTGGAAATTTTTTGTACCCTTCTCCTGATCAATACCTGTGAGATCCTGTACATGCTTTGTAAGCTCTTTGAGGAACATGGTTTCAGCAGTCTTCACCAAAAAGATGTGAAGAAACTCCTACAGAAACAGCTGGTCTTTATTCAGGGTTAATCAGAATAAATTCATTGATGACAGCTGTATGATAATTACTCTTGAACATGAGCTTGAATGTGATTGGTTCATTCTGAACACAGCCACACCCCCAATTATAAAAGGGTGTGTTTACTTATGCAACCAGGTTGTTGTAACTTTTTTTTCTATTTCTCCCTAAAATGGTTCTGTTTATTTTTCACTTAATTTTTATACGTTGTAATTTCACATTTAGAGTGGAAAAAGTTCTGACATGATTTATCTTGGTTTAATTTTTTTATCACAAAAACCTGCCATTTTAACAGGGGTGTGTAAACTTTTTATATCCACTGTATCTTTCATTATGAAATCTGGTACTTTTCATTACTAAACATGGCGAGTCTGATCAATCCGAAATTTGGTGTGGTTCAGCTCTATGCTAATCTGTAAGTGGTTTTTTGATGGTGACCTAATTAATTAAAAAATATGGCCGCCATCAGCCAATCAGCTTTGAGCAGGCATTTGAGAGGGTTAACACTGAGCTCTCATCATGAAACTTGAAACGTAGGTTCAGGTAGTGACCCACTAGTAACTAAAATAATTATTAAAAACATGTTGATATTTATAAACAATATGGCCACCACACATCACTCAATTCTAAGGAGGCGGAGCTGCTTTACACAAATAGCTGTAATTCATAATTGTTCATCTGGATTTGAACCAAACTGGAAATACTTGTTCAGTACAAGGTTCTGAGGACATCTGCAAAGGTTGGGGCATGGCCATACATAGGGGCAGAGTTTAAGTCTAAATAGCTGTTTCTCAGGAACCGTAAGGCTAGTTAAGCTGAAATTTGGTAGGGTGAATCTATGTGCTGATCTGTGAGTGTTTTTTTTTTTTTATAATAACCTAATTACTGAAAAAACATGGTCACTATCAGCCAATCAGGTTTTAGCAGGCATTTGACAAGGTTCCCATTAAGCCATTGAACAGTAGCTTCAGAACCTACTAGTAGCTGATGCCGTCTCACTTAAATTGGCCACTGGTCACGTTATTCCTATTCATAGGGGTTGGATTTAAGTTCAAATAGCTGTTCCTCAGGAGCCAAAATTCTAATTGAGCTGAAATTTGGTGCATTGATCTGCTTTCAACTGGCATTTTGAAGAAATAGCACTGAGCTATCATCACAAAACATGAAAGTATGTTCATGTCTCTTTATGGTTCTATGTTCCTTGGCAAGAAGCAGAGATCCACTGGGGGGGTGCTATTTGCACATTATTATTATTATTATTATTATTATTGTTGTTGTTGTTATTATTATTATTATTATTATTATTATTATTATTATTATTATTATTCAGCGCATCTGTGTGCTCACTTAGGGCTTTGGATCCAGGCTGTGGATAAAATTGTCTGTCCTGAATGAATATTTTACCTTTTTCTCAACTCAGAGTTAATATATAACTCCTACAAACAAGTCCCAAGATGCCCAAACGGACATTGCACTTTGACAAACACCCCCTGTCCCAGTCCTGCTGAGTCACTTCTTATATGTTTAGAGGTTTAGAGATCAAGGACATGGTATATGTCCACCTGAAGATCTCAGTGACAAAACACTTTCCAGTAAACACTTTCTGACTGAACAGAAGGAGGAATGGATCTTCTCTCAAATGACCAGACAGATGAACCTTTGCATCTTGAGGTGTGTTTGGACGAGCTTTCGCCTCACACCGGCATCATCGAGCTGCTCAAAACCCTGAGACCACAGTGGAGAGCTGAGGATATCCAGCTAAAGGTTAGCTAGCAAGTTAGCACAATGCAGAGTATGAATGTTCTGTATGATACCTATTTAGATTTAAACTCAGTAAGTTTATTTATTGTCTATTTATTTATAATGCAAATAACTGAGTGAGGTGGAGAATCCAAAAGATGGACAAAATCAAAAGCAGTAAGTGACCTGAATATGACTACACTATGTAAGAAAGAAGTTGATGTTAAAATCTTAAAAGAGCATGTGCAATATTACTCATCTTGCATGAACCTTGCAGTTGCAAGCAACTCATCTTGCTTGTGATGTTCCCTGTACTTCTAAAGCTAGCTAGCTACACTACAGATGTGTTATTTTGCTCAGGAGAAAGGCACAATCCTTTTGTAGGGATTGTTAGTAACTCAGCTTGTACAATTTTTATGGGTGTTTTAAGTTTGCATGTGTTTTTACACACACAAACCTTTTAATACCATTGGGCCTAAAATGGAATCAAACTACACGTTAAAGTGGATGACTGTGAAGAAGCAAAGCAAAATATCTGATATGTCTTTAAAGGAAAGGAAACAATTAACATTCACTAGCTAATCAGTAAACAGTACAAATCTAACAATAATTGTTTATCATGGTAAATTGTTATTTATCATTCTAGTTGTGGTTTAAAGCTGACCACAGAAAATACTTTTTCTGATTGGCTGGCAGGTTCATTAGTTGTCTGCTTAATCCTGCAATACCTGCATAATCCTGCAGTACCGCACACAAGAAATGTGGAGGCCTTTTCCAAATCCACAAAACACACATAGATGGGATCAGTATACTCCCATGACCCCTCACAAAGCTGTGCAAGAATAAAGAGCTGGTCCATTGTTCCACATGCTGGGTGGAACCCACAATGTTCCTCCTGAATCCTAGGTTCAACTATTCAATGGGGTCTCCACTCCAGAATCCTGGCAAAGCCTTTTCCTGGGAGTGTGATTCCCCTGTAATTGGAACACCCAGTTTAAAAAAAGGGGGGACCATCATCCCAGTCTTTGAGTCCAAGGGCACTACCCCAGATCTCCATGCAGCATTGAGGAGTAGTGTTAACCACACGACTCCAACCTTGCCCGGTGCCTTCAACATCTGTGCCATAATCTCATCTCTTCTTATAAGGTTTTCTGACCACCATAACCTCAGCCATAGAGATGGACTCCAAAACAACAGAGATTTCAGGCACTGCCTCCTGAACAGCCCCTAAGTTAAAGAGTTCCTCCTCCTAGGTCAACACTTCCCTGCAGAGCTTTTGTATGGTCCCATCTCCCCTTCCTGAGGCATTGAACAGTTTGCCAGAACATCTTTGGGGCCTCTCCAAACTCCTCCCATGACCAAAATTTTCACTTCTGCAACAGCTTTTGCCACAGCTCCCCCAACTCTCCTATACCTCAAATGAATCAAGAGAGCCCTTAATAAGCATTACTTGGAAGGTCTCCTTCTTCAGCTTGACAACTTCCCTCAACTCTGTTGTCAACCAGCACATCCTACACAGTAAATTTGCCTGAGTAAAATTTACTCAAATTGAAGAAAATTTTACTCTATGCCAGATAACATTTGGTCCCCCTCTGAAAAGAGTAAAAGTTACTCTTTTGATAGAGTTGTTTTTCCAGAGTTAATTATGCTCAATTTAGTGTTAATATTTTACTCTTTCCTGTTATATTTGACTCTATTTAGTGTTTTTTTAAATTAACTCTTATACTATTTTACTCAGTTCAGAGCTACACAAAATTGACTCTGCTACTTTTTAAGTCTGTTCAGAGGAACTTCAAATTTGCTCTACCACAATTTACTTCCCCTCCAGAGTTGTTTATCTTCAATTATGAGTGAACTACAAAGAATAATTAACTCCATCCAGAGTTATTCCTCTGAATTACACCATTCATATTTCACCCTCAAAAAGCCCTAAAATGAAGAACTTGCTTTTCAGTATTAAAATAAAACCAACAAACTGTATACTCATGTCTCACAATTTTATTTTTCAAGCTCCTCTTCAAACAACATTACACTTACACTTAATTCACTTGTCATCGTGAATGTGTCATCGTGTTGTGATTGTGAAAAAAGAAAAAAAAATGAAATGAAAACAGTACTAAAATAAAAATTAGCGATAATACAATGGAGGAGATGAAAAAGAATTACATGAAACTATATGGTACAATAAACAAATCAGAATCACCAGCATAAGACATCAGAATGTCAAACAACTTGTGGTGCAAAATATCCTTAATCTCCAAAACATAAGGTGCTTCTATGGTATGTGCAACTTTGTAAGCATGGATATGTTCATCTAAACATAACGTTTTCAGTGCAGTTGTTATTAAAAGGATGTGCTCATCTTTAATAACAATATATTCTGGATTACATGAAATACAGGCATGTCATTCTGAACTTGAACACAAACCGCCAACCCTGACCGACAAGTGTTTTCACAGTGCTTGACCCATTTCACATTTAGGACCTTAGTCCACATAGGCACATTAAGTTTCCCAGCCATCTCAGCGCCAACTTCCATTTCATTCAATGAGACCATTTTCCCAGGACCAAATTTCATGGCATTTGGATCAAATGTTTGCCAAATGTAAGCCATTTGGCACTGGTGTTTCTTTGCTAATGTTTTCGTTATGTTTTTAAAGCTTTTCAGCTGCTTTTTAAAAACGTTATGCTTTGCTTCGTAACGCATACACCAACAATGTATCAGTGGTCCAATTTTCTGCATACAATTGGGGTAATGCACCATTAAATGATGCTTTGGCAACAAGTTCTTATCAGGAAACAAATGCTTAAACAAACTGTGGTGTTCTGCAATCAGATGTTTCAAATAAATGGTGATACCAGTGGATATAACTGAAGAAAACACAATATTGACTATCTGAAGCAATAAAATGAACAAATACCAGTGCTGATCATTAGGATGCACAAGATCTCCAAACATGATGGGCAGATAACGCAACAAACACCAGCTCTGAGTGGCATTTAAGCCCAAGTCATTGGAACCCTCTCTTAATTGTACACCAGGAGGTTTGTTGTTTTGTTCCATGAAGCCATAGTTGAAACTCTGAATTCTTCTGTGTACTTCTGCTGATGTGGTGTAATTTTCAATCAGGTGCTGAATGAGTAATTTCATCTCAAATTGAGCAACCCCCTCTAATATGTCGTGCATAATATCAACTGAAAAATTTGCAGTGGTGTGGAAATATTGCAACGAATTTAAAAGGCAAGACTTTTTTACTCCCATTACATAAGGTAGACTGGGATTCCTCTGCATTATCTGGCAATGTTCAGCATGAAGTTCTTTAGTTCACACTGACATCTTTGGACTATCTTCACTGAACACTGTCTGAAAGTCCTCTTTCTCTAGTAGGCAAAAGCGGCAACAGTACCTAGCACTAAATGATTCCACAAAACCAAACAAGGAATGGACACCAAGGTTGTCACCAGTAACCTGGACAATGGTTCCATAAACTGTATGATCAAATAAAGGAATCTGAATTCCATTGGTTTCCAGTGTTGAGATATCCTGGACAAGCGGCTCTAGTATTTTATCAAACCCATGTGTTTTGATATCTTGTGCATGAAATAAAGTGACTAAATGTATATTTAGTAAACTCAAGTTGTATTTAGGGGAAATATTTCTAAGGATAAAATAGATAGATCCTAACTTATGTATTCCTCGTTTTGATCCAAGGGGGTTTGAGCATTCAAATTCATCAAAAAAAAGCTGGATCTGAACTGCATGTCTTTGTTTTGAGAAGAGTGCATGATTCTTAAAGAATTCTCCATCGTGTATGTCATAAAGACAATTTGGTCTTTGTTGTGAATCTCTCGCCATCATATCTGTAATGTTAGGGTGCTTATAAATGGACTGTAATGTCTCAAGAATTGGTATATATACAAATTTATCCTTAACAATAGTTTGGGCAAAAGTTCCAGTTGTTCTGTTACGCCGTGTCGCAAATCTTGTTCCAAGAACATATTCAACAGGATCTATTTTTCCCCATTTGTCTGAAAAGTACCGCATTCTCTTGCTCTCAGTGTTTCAAAACACTGATCAATTTGAGACTCAACAACACTTTTTATGGGCTCCTCTAAAGTTAGGCTGTTTTTCACTGATTCTTGAGTTTCACTATGAATGTCTCCAATCACTTCTTCTAGAGCACCAACAACATAGTTAATAGTTGTCTCTGCGACACCAGCAACTTTAAGTTCAGCTACCACTGTTGCACAACTGTTTACTATATTTGTTTTTAGGAGTGCAGACTCACAAGGTGGATTTTGGTTTGGTAAAACACCTACATCATCTAATGAAATGGAGTTGGCGGTGGATGAGCTTTCACCAGAATCGAGGTGTGAATGGTCAATTGCACAACACTTGCTGAGATGCTTTCGTAATCCAGAAAAACTATGGTAAACATGTGAACAACCTCTTTGAGCACATTTTAACTTGAGACTTTTTCCTGGACAAAAGCCATGAACTAACTTGAAGTGCCTTATAAGGGCATTGGCATTAGCATGCCCCTTTTTACAAATGAAACAAATCATCTGCTCACTGGAGGATTCTAGCTCTCAACTCGGCCACTCTGGGATTCACCTTGGTGGTTTCAACATCTATATCATAGACAGTGGTTTGCAGAAAGCTATACACATTGGTCAATTCCTGACAGTATGAGGTGCCAAAGACAAAGTGAGCTTTGAAAAGCTCATCAACACAGGCCAGTGAATTAGAAGCCTTACAGGGTAGAGCATGTTGGTCAATTACAATAAACCAAGAATGGACCCTACTTTTCTTCGGCCCAACAGCAAGTAGATACGGCTGGAGGCTCTCTCCAATGCTATCCAAGTGCCCTTGGATACTGGTACCGGTCTGTGAAAGAATTAAAACACATTAGTGCCAATGTGACCTAACAGTTAAAGTCAATATACAGCATGAATAAAGATACAGTGATGTCTTCCACCAAAGTTTCTGTATTACATACTTCCAGGAGATTCCAACAGATCGTTACTAAGTATGTGCTAAGTAGAAAAGAATAGCACAAGAACAACAATTTGGAGGACAAGTGATCTTTAAGAGAAATAAGCAAGTCTGAGAAATAAGCATGTTCAAGTTCACACAGTGACAGAACATTATGACATAGTGTCATTTGATCTGCTTAATCAGTAGCTTCACCTTGATGAATTTCACAAGACGATCACATGCTTGTCTAGCTGAGATCTTTCCCGGTCTTTTGCGGCCTTGACTTGAGGGTGGCAAAAGGTGAACCAGCATCAGAATGGAAGACATATCGCTGTACCAACCTAGAGACACGGACAACAAATTAAACACATTTTTTGGTTTTTAGGCAGAAGGGGTTGAGCATACCCTCCTACTCACTTTAACTTGACTTAGCTTCACTTGGAAGAGGTGCCGGTATAAATATATTAACCACTCCAGTACTTTAGTTAATACTGCACACAGATTCAGTATTAAGAGCACATTCATGGCCTAGTCTTGATGACTACAGATGTGTGGATGAATTTAGGTGAAACCTCTACAGATATTGAACTGAGGTCATACAGTTAAACTTTACCTACAACATATCAAAGATGCTTTTGTTATTCAGACTCCCAAATGAAAACAATTTCAAACTGTAAATATGCAAATCCTGTACTAGGCCCTTACAAAAAGATCAGGGTAGAAATGTTAGAGAAACAGGTGAATTCTGACACTTTACCCATTGCAAGTCTGTGTTGCATATGAATCATGTCTAATGGGTAAAGTTGTGACCACAACTGAAAGTCTGTAGATCTGAATAAAGCTATGCTTGTCATGAATGCATAACTTCCTCTTAAATAATTGAAGGTGTACCACAATATAGTTACCTTCTTCAGCTTCAGTGGCTTCAGCATTTTGGATGAGGTCTTGGAGCTCACTAGTCTGTGTGAGGCCACGGCTCTGTGCAATAACCTTTGGTTTTATGTTGGTAGACCACTTCTCCAACAACTTTGCAGAGGTCGTATCACCAAACAGAAGTCCAAAATCTTGATCAATCTGCCAAAGATTATTAAAGTAGATACCACAGTAGGAACTGACTTTGTTTACCTAACGAGTCTCTGTTACTGCAGAACAACAATAGCACTTGATTTCGTATTTGTCTGTTTTCATGTTTTAAGAATTTAAGTCTCACATACCAAGCCTGGTATATCCAGGAATCGCGGGAAAATTGATAGAATATCAGTTGACTCTTTAGGGTCGTGCAGCAGCTTCTGGCGATAGGCCAGTGTTAACTTCATCTTTTCCTCTACCACTGCCTCATCAGCTGTATGCTTCATCAGGGCAATTGCTTCCTGACACTGACGGTCATCAGTCAACCAGCAGTCTTCTTTGTAGGGATGTCTGTCAGCAGTTGGCCCACCTGAAAGTGTTTAAGACAATATGAAAACCACATTTGTAGTTCCTTTTCTTTCCAAAGCACAATGCATTAATGCCAAAACTAGATAAATGACAGGAAATAACATGTAAAACATATATCCCAGAGTGACATTTAAATTTGCCCAACGTTGATGATTATGCAAAACATGTTTGTGTAACAGAGGTATTTTTTTAAGGGATTTTTATTTTGACGGGTTGCCCCGTTTTCAGTATGTTCGCGGGAGATGCAAAGACGTCTGGGAAAAAAGTGGAGAAGAGAGAGCAGTTTTTTTTACGAGAGAGATGCGCCATGATCGCTGGGTGAAAGATCGAGTTTTGCAGCGGGAAATGTGAAAGACGATAGTAATACGCATTTAATTTGAGTTTTTGCGAATTAAGTGAACACTAACACCATCGTGTGAGGCTGGAGCCGTGAGTCTCGTTCTGACCACTGTTGTTTCCAGAGTCATTTCTGAACCGTGCTTTAGATTGGGA
>CM040460.1:30705987-30717532 GCA_022758105.1 Pangasianodon gigas | reverse complement strand
GTACTGACACTTACTTACCTGAAGCCTACTTTTCCTATTCTTATAGTTCAAAGTAGTGTAAGCTAAACCATATACACACATAGTGCATACTGAGACTAAAAGTACCGGAGTGGGGACTAGGATCCTTTCACTTTTAGGTCTTCCAAGGACACAAAGTAGTTTCCCCTACAAGGCAGGACTGATAGTCTTGTTACATTTGCATTTAAAAAGAACAGCGATTATATTTTGTAGAGATGCTATGTAACATGAGACCTCATTCACAATATGACAAAAGAATACTTCAAAGACAAGTCACAAATGTTAAGATGAGTAAAATAAGCAAGTTGTATATTCATTTGAAAGTAAAAAAAGTTAATCGAGCCTAATAAATATTAGCCAAGCTAATAAAAGCATTGACTTAACATCAAATCTTGCACCTGTTTGTGGTTGCCGTGGGCGCTTCATCCGTCCCTCTGATGCTTCTTTCTGCAGAGTTTTGATTCTCCATGCCAAATATCCACTTCCATCTTCTGCATTGTAATAATGCTCCTATGAGAACAATACACAGACCTAGTAGTTATACATTACCCAATTAAGGCAATAAATGCCATATCTATTATAATGAAGATAGTCTTTACTCTGCAATATACAGAGTGTCTCCTCCTGTAAATCAAAAAGATTGAGAGGCAACGGCTACTTACATAACCAAGCTTGCTTCTGGGGTCAGCCAAGCATGGGAATAGGGAAATGATTCCCTTCGCATATTCTTCCTTCAAACGTCGGGAAGAGCTTGTTCTACACACACAAACCAAAAGCAATTATAATTATAATTATAACCCATAACATCATAAACATCAATTTACAAAGCAATGTATGAACAACTTACCCATGTTCATTTGTCAAATGTGCTACCAAGATTTTCACCATGTCACGTCTTCGGGCATCTGACAGACCTTTGGTGCTCTTTAGGATATCTTCGATCATCTGGAGGAGGGAAATGATGCAATATTGTGCAGGGATTATAAATTAACAACTGACAAGTGTATATAGTTCCAAATATTTTTAATTTTTAAGTCATTCTATATAGATGTAATTCAGAGGCAAGATTGGTGATTCTTACTTGGGCAAGATGTTCCTCAGCTTGATTTTTTTCAGGAGGGTCAACATTACTGTGTCATCGGACTCTGACGTACCCTCAGTATCTCCTAATGAGCTTGAGCTTAAAGAATCTTCAATATAAACCATATCAATGGTCTGATTATCTGTTCATGCTACTTTGGTAGCATGCTACACAGCTATTAAGAATTAGTCCAATAGCCATATTAGCCTATGCAAATCAGTGAATTGGTGAATATTGCTGAGAATAAACACAAAACTTAATAAGCATGTCAAATAATTTACCATCAAGGTTTGCTGTGCCTGGGATGAAAATTTCTAGGACACCAAGATCTGGTCGTGTCAGCAGATATCCGAATGCTTCCTCATCAACTTCTGTCTTCAAGTAATCAAAGATTTTAACATCCATTGTAGGCAGATCAAATTTCTTGGCAACTGAAGGAAGACACACCAATGGTAAATTGACAAAGGCCAGCAATGCCAAAGGAACTACAACAGTTATTTTTTAACCCCATAATATACAATCATACACTTAATATATTACTATTAAATAATTTTCAGAGGGAAAAGTATTTATGATAATAACAACATTAAAGTTTATGTCTTACCACATTCCAAAAACAATTGAAATGTAAAAGGTTTTGAAGAAAAAATATATTTCTTGCTGTCTTTGAACTTCACTCTGACAACATTGTTGGTTTGCATCCTTAAGGAACCAAAAATACAAAGTTAAACATAAGGCAATAACACTCAGAGTCAGATTAAGAAAAGAACATTCATTAGTGCACTACACAACATGAATTAGCTTTGTTCACAAATGTGTTTTTAATATGTAATAACTGTCCAATAGTTCTGTTAAGGCAGGGTGCTCAATATCTCTATATTTGGACGGTAATTGTTTCTCATGTGAAATAAATCTGCATGGCACGTTAGTGATGAATCTCATGCATTCAGATGGTGATTTATTCACGGAGGAGGAGTGAGTTCTATGATCCTACGAACCAGGGAACGCACTGCTCACATGTAATAGTGTAATAGGCTATTCTTGGTATAATACAAATAAATTCATTTTTAATTTAATAAGATTTAATTTAATAGGAAATTAATATTCTATTTATTATGTGATTATTTACATCTGTTAAAAACTAGGAAGATAGACACGCAATTGAAATGAATTTCTTTTTAACTCAAAATGATGGATGTCATTTTTAAAATATGAAAATTAGTGGAAATAAGTTATAACGCAGCCTCTTATTTACATAAGGTAAACATAAAGTTGCTTGGTTTATATTTTTTTAATGTATATAGTCTAATTGTAGGCTATATTATATTAACATTGTATTGCTTTAACGGCCCAATTCTAATGTTTACCTGTTTATTTCCCTCTTTCTCCTTTCACTGAGGTGGAGCGGTGATGAAATATTGTTCTTGTAAATACTTCCCAGCATTTCAGTAATAAAAGTGTACATATTACAAATGCATGCAAATACAGTGAAGCAACAGTTGTGTTCCGCAGTGGTCAAAAAGGATTCAAACAGTGAATTCTGAATTGAAACACCAACATTCTAGATTTAGACGGCAATAAAATCTCCGACTAGCCCCTGTAACGTTAAATGATGAAAATACCTTACATTCCTATCAGAAACAATTATCGTCCGAATAGGCATAATGCACATCAAAATGGCTTCCAGCAATCCAATTACGGCTAACGTTAACTTAACTCTATACCGAATCAAGTACATGTGGTGCACAACTGGAGCCGCTCGTCACAATATTTTTGTGGACAAACATTTGATAAGAAGCTAGCTAGTTTCACTTGTGTCAATTAACGTTTGTAATCTATATGCTAGCTAAAGTTATTTGCTTTCAAGATAACTTAGTTCTCACGTCAACATGAGAACGCGATCTCTAATCGCTCTCTAATATTCAAAAAAAACGTGGCAAAATGATCTGAGCTAAAAACAGAGATGAATATTATGAAAATGAATACTAAGACTTTGAAACTTTACTTACTTTACCATCCAGCAGAAGTGCACGATCTCTTCTAAACCCAAAGCAGCAGCGGTCGATGGCCGTGACTAACAGTAATGGCGGATAAACGAAACTTTGGAAGGAGAACAGTTAGGGGAGAAACACGTTATTGTACGGTGTTCCGCAGTGGTCAAAAAGGAGTCAAACAGTGAATTTTGAATTGAAGCACTGACATTCTAGATTAAAAAAAAAAAAATCACTGACTAGCCCTGGTAAATGCTGAAAATACCTTACGTTCCCACAATTACCCTCCGAATAGGCATAATGCACATCAAAATGGCCTGCACATCAAAATGGCCTCCAGCAATCCAATTACGGCTAACGTTAACTCTATACCGTGTCAAGTACATGTGGTGCACAACTGGAGCCGCTCGTCACAATATTTTTGTGGACAAACATTTAATAGGCTGCTAGACTACTGACTGATGTCAATTAACGTTTGTAATTTATATGTTAGCTATTTGCTTTAAAGATAATTTAGTCTAACGTAGTTCTAACCTGGCCTAACTTAGTGCTCAAATTAACATGAGAAAGCGATCCCTGTAATATGCAAAAAACGTGGCAAAATGATCTGAGCTAAAAACAGGTGAATACTATGAAAACGAATACTGAGACTTTGAAACTTTACTTACTTTACCATCCAGCAGAAGCGCACGTTCTCTTCTAAACCCAACGCAGCAGCGGTCGATGGTGTGATTAACAGTAATGGCGGATAAACGAAACTTTGGAAGGAGAACAGTTAGGGGAGGAGTCACAGTTACTCTGTAATTTTACTCCCACTCTACTGACACATTTTACTCTGTACACTCAAAATAGAGCAAAAACAACTATTTTTGAGGAAAAAAATATTAACTCTGGAAAAACTACTCTGCCAATTTTCCTGTGTAGAGTTAAATATGAGAGGCACCGATATCCTTCTGTCCACAATTAGGAAAAATTCCAACTGTGAGTATTCCCACACCTGCCTATGGCTCCTGTGGGAACTCTAGAGCAGGAAGAGACCAACCAATCCAGATCAAGAAGTCTGATACCAGAGCCCTTACTGTGTGTGGCTGTAAGGTCGACTATATCTAATCCAGACCTTTCAATCTCACAAACTAAGTCAGGCTCTTTCCCTGCCAGTGAAATGACAGTCCATAGTCCCAAAATCAGTTTCCATTACAAGGGCATAGTATGTCTAAGTCTGTCCATCACATGTTTGCTGCCTGACTGGTATTGCACCTGACCCCCTAACTTCATCTTGCAGGTGCTGAGTCCACAACAGGCCTCCAAGTCACCATTTAAGCCTGATTCCGACCGGGATTACATGGGTGAACCGGTCACCGAGCATTTCACCTGCAGATAACACCCCCTGGCTGGCTCCAGGGGAGGATCCTGCTAATCCTAATCCAGGCAGGGTACACTTAGTCTTTTTTGTGCCTTACATGAGGGTGTTTAGGATCACATTGACGCTCAGATCTGTTCACCAAGAATGGCTCTACTGGGAGCATTAAGCACCCAGTGAGACAGCCCTGATATGTAAACCCCTTCACCACGACAAGGTCTAATATCAGATGAATTGTGCAGGTGTGTGATGGTAGGTAATGGTGTGTGATGGTGTGGGGTGGGTAAAAGTGTGTTTAATGGTGTCTGATGGTTTAATGGTGTGTAATGGAGTGTGACAGTGTTTGATGGTGTGTCGTTTGTAAAGGTGTGTGCAATGTTGGGTGATGGTTTAATGGTGAGTGATGGCATGTAATGGTGTATGATGGTGTGTGGTGCTTGTAATGGTGTGTGATGGTTTAATGGTGCGTGTGATGGTGTGCGATGGTTTAAGGGTGATGTGTAATGGTGTGTTATGGTGTCTGATGGTGTGTGTAATAATGTGTGATGGGGTGTGTAATCGTGTGTGATTGTGTGTAAGCAGGTGTTTACAGAGGGCATCACTAATCAGCTTCTGGGCTGCTCGGTGAGCTCGGACTCGGCCGTGGTGTTGGTGCGAGTGTACGGACGAATGACTGAGCTTTTTATTGACCGTAAGAAAGAGGTGGAGACGCTGAGGTTGTTGCACTCACATGGCTGCGGCCCAAGACTCTACTGCAGCTTCCACAACGGCATCTGCTATGAGTTCCTGAAGGGTGTTGCGCTGGACGATGTTCTGCTCCGACAGCCTTCTGTCTACAGGTAGGTGTGTGTGTGTGTGTGTAAAAGGTTACCCAACATAAAGGAATTTTAGCTTTAAACTTTCTCCGATGTAACTCGTGTTACCGAACATTTGGAGTTAATGAGTAGAATCTTTGTGCTGATTAGAAACACTCTTGAGTTATGAACACATTATGAACAAACATTAATAATATTTAATATTTTGCTGTTAATATTTAACCAAATTACAGAGCATCTTTTAAAATTTGCAACAGATTTTCTTAGGTATTAGCATTATTTTCCATTTCAGGAAGATTTTAAGGCTACCAAAACATACAAATACTAAATAAATGGCTAGTTTTCAGTCTTCAGTGAGTTTAGTTAAAAGTGTATGAGGTGGGTGAACATTCCTTGTCGTGTTGCTGTGGCATTGTTCTGTCTTAGGTAAGTGGGTTCTACCTCTTTCCAGTGTCGAATGCTACTCATGGTGTCATCGAGGTAGGTGGATAACAGAGTATCCATCTGGTTGAGTCTGTAAATGGGCATTTCAGGTTACTCAGTCTATCTGCCTCTTACCTTTGTATCTTGCTGGAAAGTGTGGAAAGTTCTGGATCAAAACTTTTGGTTTCTGGCATATTCCTGTGGCGTTATGGCCACATTCTCCACTGCTGTTTAACTTCTCCACCTGAACTGCAAAGTGCAGCGTTCATCGGATGTTTACAAACTTTTCACAGTTCTGAGAATAGCATGCCTCAAGCACTATCTGCTCCATGGCTCTCACTACAAACACATCACCTACACATCAGAAACAGGTAGAATTCCCTGCATTTGGAAGCTGGATCATCATCATTGTGTCTACAGCATGGTGTGGATTATAGTTTATTAAGACAACTGCCAAAAGCAGACTCTGCTCGCATCAATACATGCCACATCTGCCTAACTCTGCAAACAGCAAGTTTGCCTTGTCAAACATTCACTCAGTGACTAATAAGGTGTAATTTGGATCACAATATTAATTTTATGTATCTAACTGAAACCTGGAAACAGCCTAATGATTTTATTGCTTTAATGTCTTGCTTTGAATGTCAGAGGGCCTAAACCCTTGCTTTCAGGAGACTTTAATATTCATGTCGATACAAGTAACTGTGTTCTAACTGAGGATTTTCTGAATGTCCTGCAGTCTTTTGATTTTACTCAGCATGCAAATTTCCCCACTCACACTAAAGGTCACTCATTGGATATTGTGTGTTCATAAGGTACCACACCTCTTAACCTGAGTTACATGGATTTTGCTATATCCAATCACAAGGCTGTGCTGTTTGACCCGCCTATTTCCACTCTAGCACACAAACACCTAAAACACCACAATATCACTTTCAGAAACATATAAAACACGTATTCTTCAGCCCTGAATAATATGCTTGAGCAGTTTACTCATCCTTCTCCCTGGTTCACTCCTGAGCTCTGCTGTATGAAAGCAGCAGGTAGCCTGCTGGAAAGCCTCGGCAGGAGGACACGTCTGACAGTGAACTTGTCTACAGAGATCATGTCACAAAGAAGCACTTCAGAAAGCAAAGATGGACTACTACTGCACTGTCATCAGCAGTGGTCAGAACAGCCCTAGAGCTCTTTTCACAACCATCAACAAACGACCCTCTGACAGTTTTCCTCTGACACCTTCTTCAGAGCTCTGTTGACCTTTTTAACGACAAAATAGAAAATATTTACCTCACTGCTGTTTTCGACACAGTGTGTCATAATATAATTCTACACGAAAAAGGTTGAAAACACAAAAAAAGTTTGACTTGAAAAAATGGTTGGCCTTACTGGTACTGTCCTTTCCTGGTTTAGATCATATCTCTCTGACAGACAACAATTTGTTTTAATTGACAGGTTCAGGTCTGACATGTCTCACCTCTCTCATGGTGTTCCTCAAGGTTCAGGCCTTGGCTCACTGTTATTTATCATATATACTCTCCCTCTTGATAATATCATCCAGCGACACGGCCTGCAGTTTCATTGCTATGCTGATGATATTCAGATTTACATACATACCGACCCCTCACACATGGCCTCCTGCAGCACTAGTGGATTGTCTGAAGGACCTAAAGACTTGGATGAATTCTAACTTTCTGAGGCTTAACAGTGACAAATCTGAGGTCATACTGATTATATCCCCTGAGGAAAATGAGGCAAGTTTTATTACATTAAACTCAGCTCACGTTTGAAGCCTTGGTGTCATGTTAGACTCCATACACTCATATCAACCACACTTTAAAAACATTACTAAGGCAGTTTTCTTTCACCTTAGGTACATTGCCAGGCTTCATCCCTCCCTTTCCCCCTCTTCAGCAGAGACACTCATCCATGCTTTCATTACTTCCAGGCTCGACTACTGGAATGCTGTTCTTTACAGACTCCCAGTGCAGGGTATTAACAAGCTACAGTACCAACAATACTCAGCTGCTAGGGTTCTCACCCACACAACACCATGTGAACACATCACACCCATACTCCACAAGTTACACTGGCTTCCTTTCATATATAGCACAAGCTACTTCTTCTGGTCTTTAAGTCTCTGCATGGTCTCGGCCCCACTTACTTATCTAACCTCTTTCTGCCATACACACCTGCACATACGCTTAGATCCTCTGACACTCACCTGCTTGCTGTCCCGTCCTAAATTAAAAGTAATGATTATTAGAAAGTAATAATGTGATAAATTATATGAAATTAAGAGTCATAATAAAAGAATATTTGTAAATTTTGATTAAACATGTTTTATATCTGACACTGGTGTTAATGTTTCAGACTGGTGGCAGTAGAAATGGGGAAAATCCACTCGATAAAGCCGAAGTGCAGCTCGTCTGTGGAACCTGTGCTGTGGTCAAAGTTGGCTAATTACCTGAAATTACTGCAGAACTGCGATGCAGAAAATGATGTTGATGTGCTACGGCCAGGGTAAGAAATCAAATAATCTACACACAGATGGAATATCTCAGACAGGAAGAGACTTAAACTCTAAACTGTATGATAATAACATATAAACACTAATTAACTTGTAACTTTCCTGGTCTTTAGCCATTTTCTTTGAAGGAAGTAAAGTTTGAAGAAGCTTTGAGTGAGCAGAGTTTAGAAAGTGTATTTTACTGCATGATGTTGGTTATAAATATTTCAGTGCATTGTGCGACAGTAGCATGCTGTTAGACTATATAATGCAGTGTATGGGGTTTGGAAGGAGCAGTTTTGAGCACTGGGTTTGTTTTAGGCTGTTTATAAAGCATGCATGACCACCACGTCAAACTGCGATGCTGATGGGGAAGAGAGAGAGATGTTGGTTCTTCAGCTGATTTCTTTTCTAAAGTAAAAACTGATAAGAGACAGAGAAGGGGGTGATATTTCTGTGTTTCTCTTGAACGTGTTTGTGATGCTGCTTACACAACCGCTAGCAAACATACAAAAGACATTTTGTTGTGTCAGAATGTCTTTTTTGTCTGATGTATACCTCCAGCTTTAGTCTCAGCTTCAGAGGCTCCACCCACGGCTCATAAAGTGTCTCATATCTTTTGCACACTTTTCTAGTCACAAGCGTCACAGTTTGCAGTCCGATTGGCTCTACACATTTCTGTGCGTCAGATTCTGATGGATTTCAGAAGAAGTGATATAAGTCCTTTTACATGTATAATGTCAGCTCTTGATGATGTTCAGTTCACAGTTGGACATTCCCAGCGTGGAGGTGTTAATCAATGAGACGGAGGAGCTGAAGAGACATTTAAACAGAGTGGAGTCTCCGACAGTGCTGTGTCACAATGACCTGCTGACCAAAAATATCATCTACAACTCAGATGAAGGTGAAATTACCTCTTCATGTGCAGTACTCAAAATACAGGCAGGAAATGTCAAACTGGGATAATTGATTTTCAAGAGACAAATACAAGAGTAAAAAAACTGAACAAACAAGGAAATAAGAAGCGAAGGTTGGACTTAAAGTTAGAAAAACACACGATAAGACTTCACAAAGATACTATGAGACAACAGGGCATAAACAGGCAAACTAGTCAAGGAATAAACACAGAACAGGTGAACACAATAGGACAACAAACCAATGACAGGGTGGAAACAGGATTAGATCAGAAACCGTAATGTATGCTGAGAAGCACAGAGCATGCTGAGACAGGCAACATGTGACATGCACAGAATCTGTTGATAAATGAGAGTCATTAGTGCTGAAATTTCCCTAGAGGAGGAGGAGAAAACACTTTTGAATCACAATATAAATGAAATCACAGCATATCTCCTGTAGCAGAATCACAGGAGAACGTGTCAGGTTACAGAAAAGAGCTAACTCTACTCCTAAACTACCAATAAATCTTTACATTTCTATATAAAACACTGAGTTATGTGTTTCTGCTCGCAGGTGTAGTGAAATTCATTGACTACGAATATGCTGACTTTAATTACCAGGCGTACGACATCGGAAACCACTTCAATGAATTTGCAGGTGGGTTTTTATACACACAGGAATGTGAGACGTTCTGGCTGTAAGTCCAGATGAATGTGTTTTGTTGTTTTTAGGTGTGAATAATGTGGATTACAGTCTGTACCCGAGCCGCGAGCTGCAGTGGGACTGGCTAACATCTTACCTACAGAGTGTAAGAATCAACAGCCGAGTCGACTCCCAAATCACTCAGAGAGAAGTGAACACTCTGTACATCCAAGTCTGCAAATTCTCACTGGTGAGTGATAATAATAATAATAATAATAATAATAAAAGAGAGAGAAAAACAGAGATAAAAAAACAAGGAGAGAGAGATAGAGAGAGAGAGGGAGAGAGAGAGGTTCTGTGAGGTGTTACATATCTTTTTCTTTCAGTCTGTCTCTCTCTGTGTCCAGGCGTCTCACCTGTCCTGGGGTCTGTGGGCTCTGTTACAGGCCAAATACTCCACAATCAAATTCAATTTCTTAAAGTGAGTTTTTTCAAACATTTTAACGTTTAATTTTCTGCATGCTGGAGTAAATAACACGACATAAACCCAAAAACACCCAAAATAAAATTCACTCAAAAATAAAAAGTCCCTTTGTTTACACTGGTGCTACGAGGCTAATGTTGCTAACATGTAATGGAAGTCTCTATCCAAAAAAATCTGCAAAATCTGCGTCTCACAGTGACGTCTCCTTCCTCAGTCATGCTCAGTGACACAACCTGTACATTAAATAACAAACATTCATATTAACACATAAAGAAGATATTTTATACCTGTATAAAGAGCTTTGTGTGTGTGTGTGTGTGTGTTTCCTGTTCTTCTGTTTCAGATACGCTGCTGCTCGATTCAGCTTCTACTTTAAGAAGAAGGAGGAATATTTAGAAATGACGCTTCCTTAATACCTGAATTATTAGCTTCTTATTCACTTTTCATCTTTTTGAGAAAATAAACTCCAGAATAAATTTTAAAAAATGATTTATTATTAGCATCTGTTAACTTTTTTGAACTTTTTTGTGTATATTTATTTTAAAAGGGGTTTAAATGAAAAAGTAAATGTCTGTGAATATGTTTATTTCACACAAATGTGATGAGCTCAGGTCACACTGATCTACTGAGTAAATAGAAGTAAATAAATAGGAGTGTGTGTGTAAATAAATAAATAGGTGTGTGTGTGTGTGTGTTAAATGTTCTTGAAATCCGTGAAGAGTTCAGTTCTGGAAGAAATGAAAAATATCATCCAAACAATCAGCAAACAACACAGACCCGATTTCACTTCACATAGTGTGGGTTTTTTTTCACCAGAGACACATAGTGCGACGTTTATAAGTTTAAAATAAAAATAAAAATCCTGTTTTTGTCACCAAAAAATAAAAAAAAATTACCAGAGCCGACTGACGGGTTATCAGGAATCTCAGTCAGGATGATTTGCTTTAATTCTGGAGTCAGAGATGATCAGAGACTCAGAGACTGGGTCATGATGAAAAGTAAAATGAAAAAAAAGGAATTATTGCGTTAAGGGAAGGCGTGTTAATGACACGCTGCAGCAGCAGGGGGCGCTCAGGGGCTGTGAGCAGAGCTGACTTCACAACACGCTGCTACGTCCGAGGTTTTTCTGTCGATCTTGAAATGTAAAAATGTAAAAGTAATAAAATAAACTCTTTACCCTAGTCACTGCCCTGAAAAGGATAAAGTGCTTACGGAAAATTACGGAAAATTACTGAAAATGTCAGTTTCTGGAAAAAACTGTGTGTGTGTGTGTGTGAGTGAGCATGTGTGTGTGTGTGGGTGTGAGTGTGTGTGAGTGTGTGTGTGTG
>CM040460.1:30686536-30705887 GCA_022758105.1 Pangasianodon gigas | reverse complement strand
GTGTGTGTGTGAGTGTGAGTGTGTGTGTGTGTGTGTGTGAGTGTGTGTGTGTGCTATTCTACCTCGATGCAGCATGAATCATTTTCTTTACATACAATTTATATTTTAATTTTCGTGAAAATGACAAAATGTTTTTATTTCATGCACAATTTCCAAAACATTTTTATTTCTCTAAAATCTTGTAAAGTTTGTTAATTTACATCAATGTTATGAACATTTACGAATGTTAGAAATGTTACAAATATTGTGTGTAAAAACTTTAAAAATGGAAAAAAAATTAAAATAGTTTTTTTAAATTAAATATTTCAATCCTCAGAAACAGAACAGTGCTCCGGAGCTGTAGTGTGTTAATTCCCTTTTAGTGGTGCTTACACTCAGAAACACAGGGTTCTAGCAAGAGGAACATTGGGTTCTAGCACTGAAACACAGGGTTCTAATCCCTTTAGTGGTGTTTACACTCAGCAACACAGATTTCTAATACAGGAACATGAGGTTCTAGCACAGGAACATGAGGTTCTAGCACAGGAACACAGATTTATAGCACAGGAACATGAGCTTCTAGCACAGGAACATGAGGTTCTAGCACAGGAACACATTTACAGCACAGGAACATGGGTTCTAGCACAGGAACACAGATTTATAGCACAGGAACATGAGGTTCTAGCACAGGAACACAGAATTCTAGCACAGGAACATGAGGTTCTAGCACAGGAACACATATTTATAGCACAGGAACATGAGGTTCTAGCACAGGAACACATTTACAGCACAGGAACATGGGTTCTAGCACAGGAACACAGATTTACAGCACAGGAACAGATTTACAGCACAGGAACATGAGGTTCTAGCACAGGAACACAGATTTATAGCACAGGAACACATTTATAGCACAGGAACATGGGTTCTAGCACAGGAACACAGATTTATAGCCCAGGAACATGAGGTTCTAGCACAGGAACACAGAATTCTAGCACAGGAACATGAGCTTCTAGCACAGGAATGCAGATTTATAGCACAGGAACATGAGGTTCTAGCACAGGAACACAGAATTCTAGCACAGGAACATGAGGTTCTAGCACAGGAACACAGAATTCTAGCACAGGAACATGAGGTTCTAGCACAGGAACACAAATTTATAGCACAGGAACATGGGTTCTAGCACAGGAACACATTTATAGCACAGGAACATGGGGTTCTAGCACAGGAACACATTTATAGCACAGGAACATGAGGTTCTAGCACAGGAACACAGATTTATAGCAGAGGAACATGGGGTTCTAGCACAGGAACACAGATTTATAGCAGAGGATCATGAGGTTCTAGCACAGAAACACAGATTTATAGCACAGGAACATGGGGTTCTAACACAGAAACACACTTATAGCACAGAAACACATTTATAGCACAGGAACATGGGGTTCTAGCACAGAGCTTCACTCATACACCCCGCAGTTGTACTTATAGTTTGAGTTTTCTTTATAGTTCTTGTTTTGGGTTCTTGGTCTGGTTCTCTTCTGTTTTTAGTTCTGGCTTTGGATCTGGGTCCAGTTATATTTGTTACTTATTCTGGTTCTTGTTTTTCTTCTACTTTTGGTTCTAGCTCTGTTCTGGTTCTGGTTCTTGTGCTGGTTTGGATTCTGATTTCACGCATAGTTTATGTTCAGTTCTAGTTGTACTGTTGGTTCTAGTTCTGGGGTTCTAGTTCTTTTTTTGGTGCTGGTTCTGGTTCTGTTAGCGTTCTGGTTGTAGATCGTGTTCCAGTTCTAAGCTTATTAATATTTTATTCATTATTAGAGAACTGAACACTGCTGAAAGAGCAGCCTTGTTAGCATTAGCATTAGCACTGTAGCTCCTAAGCTAAAATAATACAATAAACTTTGTACGGTCTTGCAACAAGAGTTAAGAGCTTAACCCAGTCCAGCATGGTGTGTGTGTGTGTGTGTTTATGTGTGTGTGCGTGTGTGTGTGTTTATGTGTATGTGTGTGTGTGTGTGTGAGCAAGAAGCAGCTTTAGACAAAACTCTCCTCCATGTTGGAACAGAGCAGGAACGAGTCGACAAGCCGCGGCTTAATGAGCTGCTGATGATCCGCCGGGTCGATACTGTCAGAACATCCAGCAGCCAATCGCCTTAGAGCAGCCTACACACACACACACACATTTGCATACACTGATAAACTTATCTAAAGGTAAATGGTTGCTGTATTGATATTAATATTAATTACACACACACACTCACACACACACTCCTCCTACCAGACAGGCCACCAACACGGAGTCACTGCTGTTTCTCTCAGCTGGAGATCGACACAGCTCGATGAGACGCGGCACAGCTTCAAAAACAAAAACTACAATTACTACAGTCCTGTATTCCCAAATTCCCATATTCCCAAATTCTCATATTCCTTTCCAAACTCCTGAATTCCCAGTCTGCTGTTTTCTCCTTCAGTGTGTAAGAGGTGTGATGTGTTGTGTCTGTAATTTTGTTTATATTTTTGTTTTGGTTGTCTCGCTGTACCTCGCAGCTCGATGGCAGCCTGAGCGACGTCGGGATCTCGGCTTAACCGTGCGAGAGTTACTGCAGCTTTCTGCTGAACGCGCTCACACGCAGCGCTCTCTGATGGACTGGAGGAAGATGGTTTCTCTCCTAGCAACACCAGCAGACGCTCCAATCCTTCAATACACACACAAACACACACACACACACAAACACACACACGTGCATTCACTGGTAAAACAAGCAGCACATACGCAGAGCAAAACATGCTGTATGAATCCACAGAACTCAGCTACACCGGCTGCCTTATCCTCTGCTTATGCTTTCTCGCACACTCCACGAGAAGTTGGCAGGGGTGGTGGTACAGGTTTGCTGTTGTCTCTGAGATGGTGCTTCACACCGCTCTCCCTGTCTCATCTCAACATCTCATCCTTTGAATTCCATGTAGTTACAGCTACCTCTCCAATCAACCTTCTCATCGTTGTCATCTACCGACCTCCTGGTCCCCTAGGGGCCTTCCTTGAAGAAATGGACATGCTCCTCAGTCTTTTCCCTGCTGACAAGCTCCAGTCCTCTTCCCTTCTCCCTCTTCTGCATTCCTTTTCCTTAACTTTCAACAGCTGTCCTCCTACACATAAAGGAGGAAACACCCTGGGCCTGGTCTTCAGCTGCCCCTTTCCTGCTACAGACATCAGTGCTACCCCACTCCACATCTCTGATCATCTCTTGGTATCCTTCACCATCAACCTCCCTATCCTGCCTAAAACCACCAGCCATCAATACTTCTCTCCCACTTGTAGAAACCTCCACTCTATCTCCCCTTCCTCCTTAGCTTCCTGCACCCTATCATTCCTTCCTGTCCCTGACTCCTTTTCCTCCCTACCATCGGAGCTAGCCACTGACACTTTCCTCTCCTCACTTTCCTCATCCATGGACCTCTTCTGCTCTCTATCTTCTAAACCCAGGAAGATTTCCTGCCCTGCTCCTTGGCTATCGGATGTGTTACGCAGTAATCAGAGAGAATTAAGAACAGCAGAGAGGAAGTGGAAGAAATCGCAACTCGACACAGATCTTGTCTCTTACCGTGCTCTCCTGTCCAAATTTTCATCTGAAGTGACATCTGCTAAGACTGCCTTCTACAAAGAAAAGCCCTACCACCTGTCCATTGGATCCAATCCCTTCCACAATGCTCCAGACCATCTCTCAAGACCTCCATCCCTTCATCACCACTATCATCAATGGCTCCATAACATCTGGTCATGTACCAACCTCATTCAAGAGAGCAAGGGTTATTCCCATCCTGAAAAAACCCACTCTGGATCCCTCTGACATCAGCAACTACCGACCAGTATCATTTCTCTCTTTTCTTTCTAAAACCCTTGAATGAACCGTCTACAATAAACTGTCTTGCTATCTCTCACAGAACAACCCCCAATCAGTCTGGCTTCAAACCGGCACACTCCACACAGACTGCCCTTTTGGCCGTCACTGAGAAGCTACATGCTGCTGGATCAGCCAAACTATCTTCAGTCCTCATCCTCCTCAACCTTTCAGCAGCGTTTGACACAGTGAACCACAAGACTCTCTTGTCCACCCTCATGAGCCTAGGAATTTGTGGTGCAGCATTGCAAAGGTTTGCTTCCTACCTGGAAGTTCAGTCATATCAGGTGACATGGAGGGGATCCACATCTGCTCCCCGCAGACTCTCCACTGGTGTCCCATAAGGCTCAGTACTTGGTCCTCTCCTGTTCTCCTTCTATACTCGATCTCTTGGTGCGGTCATATCTTCACATGGGTTTTCATACCACTGCTATGCAGATGGCACTCAACTCATCCTCTCCTTTCCTCCCTCAGACACTCATGTTTCTGCTCGGATATCAGCATGTCTGGCAGACATCTCATCATGGATGGCAGCTCATCAGCTGAAACTTAATCCCACCAAAACTGAACTGCTGTTCATCCCAGGTGATTCATCCCCATCTCAGGATCTTGCAATCTCCCTAGACAATTCTCTGATCTCACCTTCGGTAACTGCACGCAACCTTGGGGTAACCATGGACAATCAACTGTCCTTCTCCTCTCACATTGCTAATCTGACATACTCATGTTGATTTCTCCTTTACAACATCAGAAGGATTCGTCCATTTCTTTCCACACAGGCCACACAGGTGCTTGTTCAGTCCCTTATCATTTCAAGACTGGACTACTGCAACTCACTCCTGGCAGCTCTGCCTCTGAGCTCCATTCCCCCTCTGCAACTGATCCAAAATGCAGCTGCACGACTGGTTTTCAACCTTCCTAAATTTTCCCACTCCACCCCATTGCTGCGCTCCCTCCACTAGCTTCCTGTAGCTGCCCGCATCAGATTTAAAACACTGATGCTTGCCTACAAAGCCAAAAACGGACCAGCACCCACTTATCTCAAAGCACTTATCTCACCCCACACTGCACCACGCTCCCTCCGATCCTCTAGCACTGCTCGACTGATCCCACCATCTCTCAGGGTACAAGGAAGGCATGCATCGAGACTCTTCTCTGTTCTGGCACCAAGGTGGTGGAATGAACTTCCTCTAGATGTCCGAACAGCTGAGTCAAACGACGTCTAAAGACCTACCTCTTCATAAAGTACTTAAGTTAGCACTAACACACACACAAAAAAAAAAAAAAGTATTGTCTGAGTATTTGTCTATTACCTCCCCAACAGAGTTTTGGACTGATGGTATTCTTAGTTTGTGACCTAGTGAGCCAATATCAGAATGTATTTTTGATAGACTTCAAAGCACTATTGTAAGTCACTCTGGATAAGAGCATCTGCCAAATGCCATAAATGTAAATGTAAATGAATCATATAGGTCATGTGACCCGCTGCAGGTTTACACTCATTTAAACATCACATGCGTGTGTTTTCTCTCTACTAAGAACATCAGTTTTTATCAGCGCATTTAAATGTAGGTTTTGGGAATTAGTACACTATTTATGAATTTTATATAAATAAATATAACTTAATAATAGACTTTATTTTTTTAGAAAAAGGTGTCTCAGTGTCTTTTTGCCTTTGTGTTTGTTTAAAGTGAAATGCAGCTCTGTCACTCCCAGATGGAGTTATTACTCCAATCCAACGCACTTTAGTTCAGAAACAAATACAAACTGTATCACTGTTTAAAGACTGTTCATTAAATCAGACGTTTATGTTTTAGTTTAGATTTAATTAGAACTTTACATTTTAGTTTACTGTGAATGTCTTTATTTTTCCATACCATCCTCCTGTAAGACCTCCGATGCTGTTTGCTCCAAAACAGACAAATTGGCCAAAATTGTTACGACCTGCAGAGAACAAAACAACACAAAAATAAGCCAAAGTGAAAAACATTAACATGCTGAATTACAGCTACAATAAAACTACAGCTACAATAAAACTACAGCTACAATAAAACAACAGCTTATGAAACTCTTCATGCTGGATTTTTTTACACATATACCTTATAATTATTGTCACAAAACATTGCACATTTATTATTTTATATTTATTCCTTAATGTGTACATTTGATTGAATCATGTGGTGATCAGTACAGAGGTTGGAAAGTATAATTTATTTCTGTCATATGAACATAATAAAAACTTTTTTAAAAATCTTTAATAAAATATAAGTATTTTAAAAATCTAATATTAAATAATAATAATTTGCTGTGTCCTTGTTGTTGAGTGTGTGTGTGTGTGAGTGTATGTGGTGTATGTGTGTGTGTGTGTGTGTATATACATATATATATATATATATATATATATATATATATATATATATATATATATATATATATATATATGTGTGTGTGTGTGTATGTGTGTGTGTGTGTGTGTATATATATATATATATATATATATATATATACATATATATATGTGTGTGTGTGATATATATGTGTGTGTGTGTGTGATCTCTCACCTGGTCTTTAGAGTAAGGTGTGTCGACTCGCTGGCGGTCCCTGCAGGCCTGGAGGAGGATGTGCACTGCGTTCAGCTGCAGCAGGATCTCACACGCCAAACTGTCAAAGAAAGTGATGTTCGCCAGAGCAGCCGAGGCTAAGAGGAACACCTCACCACACGACGCAGTCTCACACAGCTCTGCACACACACACACACACACACACACATAATGTTTCAAATACAATAGAATTGAATTAAAATAACAATAATGATATAATGAATAATAATGATAATATAATGTACAGTATTGAGGTGATGAGTAATAACAGTATTGAGGTGATGAGTAATAACAGTGTTGAGGTGATGAGTAATGACAGTATTGAGGTGATGAGTAATAACAGTGTTGAGGTGATGAGTAATAACAGTATTGAGGTGATGAGTAATGACAGTATTGAGGTGATGAGTAATAACAGTGTTGAGGTGATGAGTAATAACAGTGTTGAGGTGATGAGTAATGACAGTGTTGAGGTGATGAATAGTAAAAAGTGTGTTTGTCCTGACTGATGAGGGCGGAGACGATGTCCTGCATGCTCTCAATGAAGCTGGACAGGTGGTGTGTGTTGGAGTGGTGAGGAGACGTGATCTGAGCCACGACGGCGGCCGCTTCAGCTCGAGCTGCTTCTGTACAACCTTCATCAGTCAGAATATCAGCCAGACACAGTACACCATCCACCTACACACACACACACACTCAAAAAAGCGTTCCTCAATGGTTCATTAGTGAACGTAATGGTTCACCTGGTTTCTGAATGTAGGTTTACAAATGACTACATGTTGAAACCTGTTGTGGTTTTTGTTGTTGTTGTCACCTGAGGTTATTTGTTTGTTTATAGAAGTTGGTGAGGATTACACAATTGTAATTTATGCTCTGATATATAAAACATAGAACTGAAGGAGGGTGTACTTTCTTTTTCCCATGACTGTATTCTAGATCATCTTATTCACTGTGTTTTTACTTCTGGCCACATGGGGGCGTTGTTATACAAGTTTTACAAATGAAACCTGTGTAAATTACAGACACGCAGCTGTACAAAACACTAACACACAGATTCACACACATCCTCATCAGCTGATCAAAAATTACACACACATTACACACACATCTGTTTCACTTAAAATCAACCCTTTGTGTTAATAATGTGTTAATAATGTGTTAATAATGTAATAATAATATACACTTACAATTATCATATATTTAACTTACTATTTTTTTAAAAGTCAGTGAAATATGATTTATTTGTGTTTGATTTATTAGATACTACAAATAAAAGCAATAACACATACATCTAGTCCTGAGAAGACAATAAAGACCTGAGGATAATTTTTATTATTCTCTATTATTATTATTCCTCAAAAAATAAAGCTGTTTGTGTGATTTTAATTATTAACTAATTAAAATAGATTTTTTATATTTTTTTAAAATAGATTTTTGTTTCTTTTTTTTTTTTTTTTTTTGGATTTTCACCTGAAATATTTTAATAATTATTCATCATTATTATTTGTATTAATGTATGTAAGAGTATTTACACTAGACTTTACATTTATTTTTTGAATAATAATGCAGTAAAAATACGAAATAAAATATTAAATAAACTTCTGATGTGGTCTAAAGAGTGATGGTGCTAATTAACACCATCTGGATGGGAATGTTTCATTTTCCTCACAGGTATAAAAAAAAAAGGAAATATGTCGATAAGGAGTCAAAAATTCATATCGACAAGTCATTCACAGTTAAATATTTCTGATATAAAAGTGTAATTTTATATAAAATCTATAAACCAGCCACTGTTATGAGCTTCTCATTTTCAACAGGTGCGTTTTTCAGGCTTGCTGCTCTCAGCTTTACTGTCACATCCTCCCATGGGGAACATTTCTGATTTTCTTTTTATATATATTTTTAGAGGTTTCTGACGGCTGCCAGCTCTTGACTCAACACACTACTGAAAAAAAAAACACTTTCAACCAAACCTGAGACTTATAGCACTTACAACACTTTCCCTCTGACTTATTCAGCCTGAAACTTTATGAGCTCAGCTTCTCTAATTATTAAGATCAGAAAATAATGAATGATGTTCACTCAGTTAGAGTGCATAGTTGCCAGATCTGGAGAATTACAATGTTATTATTATATATTTTACAATGAGTTAACAAGGTGTGTTTGTGTGTGTGTGTGTGTGGTGTAGGTGTGTGTGTGTTACTGTACTTTCTCCAGTTGGTTGATTCCCTCCTCCACGCAGCAGATGGAGGCGACAGTCCTGAGTGCAGGAGCGTATAAAGAGCTGAAACAGTCCTGCCTACAGATCTTCAACAGAGCTACGACTGCACCTTCCTGTACACACACACACTCACAGTAGGTTTATATTTAGAGAATTATGTGGATATAAAGTGCAGTGTGAATGCTGTGTGTGTTGGTCTTACTTTGGCGATGATGCTGCAGAGCTGCGGTCCATCCTGGGTGAGTGACAGCAGGTTACTGATCGCGTTCTCCATGAGGAACACGTCATCTGACTCCTCAACCTGCCTGATCAGGACCTACACACACACACAAACAGTCATAACACATACATAGAAATATAACATTACTAATCCAAGAGTACAAACTAATTTCACTAATTTCCTCTTCAAAATCATTAACTTGTTTACTAGATAACTTACCTACACATTTCCTCAAACAAATCAAAGCTCTGTTAAAAATAATCAACTCCTCGCTTTGTAGATATGAAGGATGACTTCTCTCCGCATGCTAAAGTAAAGTTTGAGCTCTGTTCTAGGCCCACTGCTTTATATATTCTCCCTTCAGTCTCCTCTTCAGGAGGTGAAATGCTGCTCAGTTGGGTTAAGGTCTGCTGATGGACTTGGCCAGTCTAAAACCTTCCACTTTTCCCCTGATGTAGTGCTTTGTTGTGTTGCAGTGTGTTTTGGGTCGTTGTCTTGCTGCATGATGAAGTTCCTCCCAATTAGATTGGATGCATTTCTCTGTAAATTGGCAGACAGAATGTTTCTGTAGACTTCTGAATTCATTTTGCTGCTACCATCATGAGTTCCATCATCAATAAAGATTAGTGAGTCTGTTCCAGAAGCAGCCATGCAAGCCCAAGCCATGATACTACCTCCACCATGCTTCACCCATGAGCTCGTATGTTTTGGATCATGAGCAGATCCTTTCTTTCTCCACACTTTGGTCTTTCCATCACTTTGGTAGAGGTTAATCTTGGTTCCAGAACTTTTGTGGCTCATCTCTGTATTTCTCTGTGAATTCCAATCTGGTTTTCTGTTTCTTACTGCTGATTAGAGGTTTGCATCTTGTTGTATGGCCTCCATACTTCTGCTCTCGAAGTCTTCTTTGAACGGTGGATTGTGATACCTTCACCCCTGCCCTGTGGAGGTTGTTGCTGATGTCACTGACTGCTGTTTTTGGGTTTTTCTTCACAGCTCTCACAATGATTCTGTCATCAGCTGCTGTTGTTTCCTTGGCCGAGCTGTTCCATGTCTGGTTGTTAGTACACCAGTGGTTTCTTTCTTTTTCAGGACATTCTAATTTGTTGTATTGGCTTTGCCCAATGCTTGTGCAATGACTCTGATTTTCTCTCTTTTCTCAGCTTCAAAATGGCTTGCTTTTCTCCCATAGACAGCTCTCTGGTCTTTGTGTTGGTTTATCTATTTGATCAACAAATGCAGTCTTCACAGGCTTCATATATTACCTCTGAATACAATTATTCCCAAACATGGTGTTAGTTTCCACCGCTATGCTGATGACACACAGCTATATGTTTCAGCAATATCAGCTTTCAGTTTTCCTTTCAGAAAAAATAAAAAGAACTAACAAAGAAAAGAAAAAAGTGAAAAGTGAAAATGATAGAGGCAGAAAGCTGAAGTGAAGCTGCAGAATAACAGCAGTGATTTATTTACACACTCACTGAGCGCTGTGTTGTGATCTTACTTGTATTTCATTGGCTAAGGCCATGTCAATCATTTGGCTGAATGAATCACTGACATCCGTGAGGATCTCATGAATGGCTTCCTTCATGGACTTGAGGAAATATTCATCGTCTGTGTGGAGACACCTGAAGAACATAAACATACACTCTGTTCTCACACTGCGTTATTGTCAGTTCTCTGAAGAACCAATTATTCTGTATATTTTATTTCACACTGTAACCCTGAGTGTGTACTGTGTGTGATGTCAGAGTGATGCAGTCGTTACAGGTTCCTCACCTCTCAGTGATGACGGTGAGCTCCATACACTTCTCCAGCAGAGTGGCCTCATACTGCAGCAGAGACACAAGACACAGAGAACATTTAGAGAATATTTACACACATCCAGCTCTACCACTTCCTCCTTCCTGACCTTCTGCATGTGTGTGTTAATGATGATGTTCTAGATTCCTGACCTTCTGCATGTGTGTGTTAATGATGATGTTCTAGAATCCTGACCTTCTACATGTGTGTATCTGTGTGTAATGTTGTTGGTGATGATGTTCTAGATTCCTGATCTTCTGCATGTGTGTGTTAATGATGATGTTCTAGATTCCTGATCTTCTGCATGTGTGTATCTATGTGTAATGTTGTTGGTGATGATATTCTAGATTCCTGACCTTCTGCATGTGTGTGTTAATGATGATGTTCTAGAATCCTGACCTTCTACATGTGTGTATCTGTGTGTAATGTTGTTGGTGATGATGTTCTAGATTCCTGATCTTCTGCATGTGTGTGTTAATGATGATGTTCTTGATTCCTGACCTTCTGCATGTGGCTGTTGTTGGTTCTGTGAGCACTGCACTCGTGCACCAGTGAGCGGACGTGGCAGTTGGCTCTGACAGCGGTTCCATGTACACGCTGCCATCGTCCTTTTTCTAGACGCTGGAACATCTTGCCCAGCTCAGTGCTCACAACCAGTGCCCTCTTCAGGAGAGTCTGCAGGTTGTCTCGTGTCACATGATCACCGGCCACGCCCACCCCGGGGATGATGAGCTCACCTGCAGAGTCCTCGTCCACGCCCAGCGGCTTGGACTGCAGCACACACATACACTCCACCTCAGTCATGTGACGCAGATCCTCCATCCAACGCTGCACTGAGTCCACCTGGATCACATGCATCCTGACACACACACACACACACACACATATTAACTCTTTAACAGGCACATAAATTCTTGTACAAAACATTTACTCTTTAGATTAGGAGTTATGGACGTCACCCAGCTGACTGAGTTGTTGGTTTGAGGTAACAGTAGAAGTTCAGTGGATCAGTACTACAGTCTTACTTTTGCAACCGCAAATTTAATTGATTATGATTGTAAACTTTTCCAAGTTATTAGATATGAAATTAAAATCGAATATTTGTATATGCAGCACATTGTACAGAAATGTATGTAAAATGATATGAAACACACCAGATGAATGTTCTGGGATGAGTTTCCCAAAAACACATCAAAGTTAAGACCATCTTAACTGGGAGAGAGAGAGAGTTTAATGTGATGCTTGCTCTACCATTTAATGATGAACTTTGTGCAGTGAAGCATTTGGGAAACAAGAAGAAGCATTTAGTCATAAACACAATCAGACTGAATTAAATTGAATTGAATTGTATGCACTCATACCCAAACACACACCCAAACACACACCCAAACACATACCCAAACACACACCCAAACACACACCCAAACACAAACCCAAACACATACCCAAACACACACCCAAACACAAACCCAAACACACACCCAAACACACACCCAAACACACCCCCAAATCCAGACTGAATACATTTGAAACGAATTAAATCCCAAACCAAACTCAACACTAAACACACAAATCCAATCAGCTGAATATCTGAAGAACAAGAACCTGAAAGAAAGACACCTTCTGACTAAACACAGAGAGAGAGAGATGGTGAAAAAGGAAGACACACTAAAAGCTATAAACCTGAAGAACAGAGGCTCTGTACACACTGTGAGCTACAGGAAGTAGAATCAGAGACGCTCTTCACTCGGATCTGTCCAGGAACATCAGCGTAAACTCACAGCCATCATCCCAAACTTCTCCTCTCTGAGCTCTGAGCACAAACTGAGCTGTGCTTCAGGGGAACATGAAGGAAGTGTGCGGCTCACAACCACGCTCATATTCACTCCATCATACAACACACACTGATCTAATCTAATCCAATCTAATCTAATCTAATCCTAACACTATCTATTATAATATCTTATACAGCTATATCATTTATATAAATTAATTCAATATTGCATATCTTTCTGTAAAACATCTGTTAGTCTAATTAATGTATATTAATGTTTAGTGTTTATTTTATTTTATTATTGTTTTTCTTTTCCTTTATTTGTTGTTATTGTTTGTCTATTTAACTTTTATATTAATTTGCTTTGGAAACAGTCATGCCAGTAAAGCACACTGTGAACTTGAATTTGAATTCCGACCCACCGTCCTGCTCTGTTCTGATCCAACACCGAGGTTCTGACACATTCTAGAAATTCACTACATCGATATATGTATAAATATTTAAATGTATAAATGTATGTGTGTGTGTGTGTGTGTGTGTGTGTTATAACACTCAGCTGAATGTAAATATATTTATTCGTGTCTTTGTTTATGAAGTAAAACCTGAAGCATGACCCTGAGCTTTATATACCATTGTGGTTATATAAGGGTTAAATACCAGTTAAACAGATTAAATACCAAAACTCAAAGTGGTAATAATGCTTGTGTGGGGTCACATGACCTCAGGGGTGGAGCTAAGCTGAGTAAACAGACGTATTAGAGATGTAAAGGCTGAGTGGTGAGGTGTGGATCGATGAGCTGTATGAAGGTCGGTCAGGAGTCTCACACACGTTATTGATCAGGTCTGAGGTTAACACTCAGACACACACACACACACACACACACACACACTCACTGCTATAGAGAGATTTCTCTGTAATACTGAGACTTAATGAAGTGGATTTAAAGAGGATTCTCCATCATGATCTCTCTCACGCCTCAAACACTCCACCAATAAGACCGATTTCCTCCAGACGCTCTCAAAACCCACACTGATGAGGACAGGAAATTGCACACACACATGACCATATAAGCACAATTTTCTGAATCAGAGCCTTTTTTTTTTTTGTTAGTGCGTCACATCTCCAAGCTAAAAGCTCAAATAAAACACACACAATGATTTAGAAATGCTCCACGATGGTGGCTATAAGCTTTACGTGTTAGCTACATTAGCCGTTACATTAATCTTCTTATTTTTGTTTGTGGATTTTTAAGTGGTTTTATAATTGCTGTTATACTAATGGTCTGATTTTAGATGTTCTGTGAAGTGAGATCACATTAAATTAAAATAAATATATATTTTAAATGTAAAATTGCTTTACAGGTCTCAGTGTTGATTTAATTTAGTTTACTTTATGAGTAATAAATAATCTAGTAATCTGCGGTATGAGTTTTAATGATAAGAAAATCAACATCAACATGAACATCAACACACACATCCCTCGTGTTCAGAATGTAAATCTCACATTTGTTCAGATAATTACATTTAATTACATTTTAATATAATTAAGAAAAAATGAAAACATTTCAGTCTGGTGTGAAGAGAAAGACTTTACCGTGATGTTAATGATTATTACTGTGTGTATAAAACACACAGCCGTGACAGACGCAGGTGTAAAAAAGTCATCAGTGGTGTTGTGGGGAAATTCTTCTCGTGTTAGTGTTTGAGTTTTATGGCATCAGGAGTGTTAATGATGATGTGCATTAGTGTGTTCAGGGATGTTCAGATTAAATAACCTGCAGCGTTAATGAGCTTCATCAGTAAACACTGCAGCTCCACACGGACTCATGGTTCTGCTGTAGAACACACACACACGCAGGGGAGAGACGACGCTATACTGCATTACTGACACTGATACAGGACGACATACCAGGGAGAAAAAACTGGATAAAAATAAACTGATCTGATCTCTGTGTCCATCTTCATCTTATTTTAACAGTCCAGAAGTTTTACAGGATTTATTCTACTCCTGTGGAAGTGAAGCAGCTGAGAGACGTGATGAATCTAACGCACTTTACAAAAGATTAAAATTAAAAAGGCATTTTATCAGCCATCAAACTCCAGGCTTTAAAAAGCACAACCAACAAAAAGGGGATAAAATAAATAAGCACAAAAGCATAAAATATAAGACAAGATACGCACACACAAAAAGCCCAGTTAGATAATATAAATAATAAATAATGTAAATTAATTTATAGAAAATATAAAATAAGCAAGAAAAGGTAATGAATATAAGACGACAAAAGAACATAAAAATAAGCAAATAAAGAGAAATAAACTATTTAAAACTGAAGAGGGGAAAAAGTGCTAAAGAGAACCTCAGATAAAAACAAGTTAAATGTTAAACATATATAAAGAAGTACATTTTCAGATTAATTTTAAAAGAATGTTATATTTTTATCTTATATTCCAGCAGCTCAGGGTTTATTAATATAAACAGCTACACACACACACACACACTCACACACACACTCACACACACTCACACACACCTCTGAACACTGATGCTGTTTGGTACAAGTGGACTCCAATTAGCCGAGCGGCCATGTTAATAACCATCAGGGGTGAAAGGTCAGAAGCACTCACACTCTCTCACACACACACACGCGCACACACACACACACACACACACACACACACAGCGAGCAGCAGGTCACATCAGTGTAATCAGGGTTTTGTCCGGAGCAGGAAGCAGCACTGAACCTTAATTCATCTGTTTCTGCTCTGTTTTTCTCTCACGGCTCATTTGTGTAGCAAATCAGCAAAAAAACTAAATCCATCTGACTGATGAAAACACGAGAGATTTTTTCCATTAAGCAAAAAAAAGGTAAATTTGTTGTAATGGCAGTGATTCAGTGGCAACGAGTGAGATACACAAATGACTGAATGAGAGAGAGAGAGAGAGAGAGAGAGAGATCTGAGATGATGAATACAAATCTATATATAACTTTATTTACTTCATCACATTTATGTTATATTCCCTTACAGCATGCTGAAGCGCGCGGGGGGGGGGGGGGGGGGGGGGGGGGGGGGGGGTCTGAGAGGAAGAATGTACTGTGACTTTTTAAAAATTCATAATTCATAATAATAAATCTTAATTTTTAAATATTAATATAGACTCCACTTTATTAGTTGTAAACACATTTAAATCCATAAAATAGCCTCATGTGCTGTTATTTTCATGTGTAACAGAGAATCATGGGAAAGTTCTGGGCAGAAGTGAATATGAGTTACAGTCAGCTCTATAATTATTGGCACCCCTGGTAAAAACAGGTAAAAGCTGGAAAATTAGACAAAATCCTAAAGGCATGATGCCAGTACCTTGTTAAAATTATTTTAAATAGTTTAGAGATTAAGTTAATTAACCATAATGACAATTTATAACTGTTTTCTCCATCTTTACTCAGAGTGCCATTACTTCTGGAGCAGACTGTGTTTAGCTGTAAAGAACACAAAACTTTGTTTTTGTAAAATGAAAATCTGATTTGACTTTAAAAGTAACAATAAAAAGATAAATACTACTCATGATGTAGTTTCACAGTAAATTATTGTTATTTTAGTGTGATTTATGAGTTTATTAAAAACACTCCTGTAGTGAAACAGGAATAAATAAATGATTTCTCTGAGCGTCTGCATGTATCAGAACATCACAAATGCTTTTAATTCGAAATTATAATCTTATATTTTATCCTCTTACAGGAATATTTATTTCACTTTCTCCCTGTTTTTCTGTGCTGCTGAGTAAATAAACCCTGTGGTGTGTATTAAATTACACGTCGTCATGTTGATGCTCAAATCCTGCAAACAAAATCTTTCCATTTTAACTTCTCTCACAATAGCGAGAGGAAGCGGCGCTGAGTGAATGGGATAATCAGGATAATGGCTTTGTTCTGCAGGACGAGCTGAAATCGCTGCTCTTCAGCCGAGGAAATGACAAATATTTACGCAGCGGCGTGGCGAGGATGTCAGCACGCACACGCCCTTTATTCTGCTCATGGGTCTGTGTTTACTCAGAACACGAGTGAGATCGGGTCACGAGTGTGTTCCTCTCATCCACCACCGAAACACCTCATCACGTCACACTAAAGTCAGAACCCGAGAAAAACTCCTCAATGGCTGAAAAACATCACACTGATCCCTACGTCTGACTTTATTTTAGTGAGTTTTTATATTTTTAATATAAAGGAAAATTCCTCAAACTCTCACATTCAGTAAATCTTCAGTTTCACAATTTTATCTTTTAAACATTTACAGTCAGCTCACTCTTTTATCCAAAGCCTCATGATGTCATTACTTAAATTAAATCAATTCAATTCTATTTACATTTGAGTTTTTAGCAATAGACATTGTCACAAAGCAGCTTTACAGAAATAAATACACTCAGGATATAAAATTAAATTTATAAATTAAACATTTCAGTTATGTGTGTGTTTTTGATGTGAAGCTCAGGAGGTAGAAATTAATTTAATAATGATTTAACTAAACTTCTATGAATTCATGCTTTATCTGTTAATTTATTTATTATTAATTAATTTTCTACATTTAATGTTAATCCTCATGTGACTTAAAATAAATTGGCTAAATATATATTTATTATTAATAAGTTGGACACCTGTCCACATGACCACGCCCCTCAGCCACACCCATCACCTGACCTGAACATGAGACACACCTGTATTCAGAACAGAGTGTAAATGGAGCTGTGTATTCACTCGGCTGTGCTGCTGAGGAACTGATCCTGTTTCTGTCTCCGCAAAGTTCTTATTCCACAAAGTCAACAAACTCAATGTCAAAAACACATTTATTATTTATTATTTATTATTTATATAATTCTATGTTTGTCTGTGTGGGAGGAAATAACAGCGCTTGTGTCTTCAGCGTGTCTGTTTTATAAAGTGTTTGAGACAGAAGCTGCTCTCAGGTGTGTGACGGCGCGTCCTGTTACACTGCAGTGTGTTCTATTATTCACACACACACACACACACACACACACACAGACATGCAGAACACAGACATGTCAACACTAACACCTGTCTCAACACTGTGGGTCACGGCAGTGACATCACTAAGCAAAAACACAGTTAGTGCCAAAGAGAGTTTAAATAAAATTCCACCGAAACGCCTGAGAGGTTCTTATTACGAAAAAGAAAATAATGCAATAAAATAATTAGGAAATAATTTAGAGATTAAAGATGGTACATACAGTGGATATAAATTGTGATGAAGAAAATGAAACTAAGATAAATCATGTCAGAACTTTTTCCCCTCAGTGTGAGTGTTTTTACAAATTAAGTGAAAAACAATCAGAACCATTTTAGAGAATAAAAGGAAAAATAAAAAACTTACAACAACCAGGTTGCATAAGTAAACACACCCTTTTATAATTGGGGGTGTGGCTGTGTTCAGAATGAACCAATCACATTCAAGCTCACGATCAAAAGTAATTATGATACAGCTGTCAATGAAATTATTCTGATTAACCCTGAATAAAGACCAGCTGTTTCTGTAGGAGTTTTGTAAGAATCTTGATTTCGTCCAACTGCTGAAGAGTTTACAAAGCATGTACGGTATCTCACTGTGGAAAGGAATCAGGAGAGGGGTATAAAAGAATTTCCAAATCATTAGATGTACCATGGAACAGCGTGAAGGCCATCACCAACAAATGGAGAAAATGGAGCACAGTGACATCAGCAAGAACAGGACGTCCCTCCAAACCTTACAGTAGGACAAAAAGACAAAAACTTACCAGGGAGGCTGTGGTTAAAAAAAACGATGACAGAATGTACTTTTGTTCTTGCTGTGATATTCAGGAAATTCAGATGATGTAACTTCCTGTTGAAAATGTGTCTTATGTGATTTATGAGTTCGTTTGTAAGAGTTAATGTATATAAGAGTTCATTTATATGTGTTAATTGATTGGTGCAGGTGTGAAGACATTATAGGGTTGATTCAGCTCTGTGGATTTGCGGTGTTCCTGCCGGAGTGCAGGGGATTGTGGGTAATAAGGGCGGGTAATGGTGGAGTGTTAGCGCAGTGGGAGTGTAAACACTGCAGGATAATGTGCAGAGGAGAATTGGGAGCTCAGTGAAGATAAACAGATGAACACCTGTTGAAATTGGAGCGTGACGTGAGCTAGCTGAGCGAGGAGCGCTAATCAGAGACGGCCGTAACGCTCCACAACACACACACACACACACACACACACACACACAAACCTAAGCAACATGAGGACGTCTGAACAAACACACAACAGAACACACACACACACCTAAGCAAAATGAGGACAGAAGACACATCACGGCTGTTTATTGTTAAACCTCCACCTGTCGCTAGCAACACAGACGAGCAGCCTGTCAAGAGGATTTAAACTCCGCCCACATCTCACACCATCTCACACAACATCTCACACCATCTCACACTATCACGCACCACATCACACCATCTCACACTATCACACACAACATCTCACACCATCTCACACCATCACGCACCACATCACACCATCTCACACTATCACGCACAACATCTCACACCATCTCACACTATCACGCACCACATCACACCATCTCACACTATCACGCACAACATCTCACACCATCTCACACCATCACACACCACATCACACCATCTCACACTATCACGCACATCATCTCACACCATCTCACACTATCACGCACCACATCACACCATCTCACACCATCACGCACCACATCTCACACCATCTCACACTATCACGCACAACATCTCACACCATCTCACACTATCACGCACAACATCTCACACCATCTCATACAACATCTCACACACCACATCACACCATCT
>CM040460.1:30659580-30681796 GCA_022758105.1 Pangasianodon gigas | reverse complement strand
CTACACACACACACCTCCTCTACACACACACACACACCTTCTCTACACACACACACCTCCTCTACACACACACTTCCTCTACACATACCTCCTCTACACACACACACACACACACACCTCCTCACACACACACCTCCTGTACACACACACACCTTCTCACACACACCTTTTCTACACACACCTCCTCTACACACACACACACACACCTCCTCTACACACCTAGATGTGAAAATAGGAATTAGGGAGGAATTATGGAGGCAATAGAGAGAAACTAGGGAAGAATTGGAATCGTTTAATTGCAGAATGTAACTAAACAAAGTGAGGATGTGAAAATGACCCACTGAAAGCAGTAGTATAGTTAACAAGCACAGGAAATAATGACCATATAAGGAAAGTATGACTCAGGGATCAGGTGTGATTAATATAGCAAATGAAGACAGAGGGGTTATTTAATGTTCCACTTCAGTGTGTTAATCACGTTAACATAATGCTAGAGAAATGTTTCCTGAATAAAGGGAACATAAAGTTCAGCACAGTCTGAGGAATAACGCTGAGCTGACGGTTACAGGAGCAAAATATACTAAAAATACTGCGGCATTTCACTCTGCCAAAACACAGGCACGACTTTCTCAAGCCAAAAATACCCACAAGAAAAAATAGGGAACATTAAAAGCATGCTGATTTTGGCCAACAATAATAATAACGGGAAAGTTCACAGCACATACAGAAGGCTCCGGCAGTCTGAGTGTACCAACACACGTTTATTTTTATTTCATTCATTATTAAATGCTAATCCAGCTAACTGGGCACTGGTATTCCACTACCACTTCACCATATCACTGCATGAAATTTTAGCACAGTTTACAATATTATCACAACGTTCTGACTCCAGGTCATGTGCTTCAAGCCTTAAAGTCAATTTGGAAATTTCCATCAGAAACTCGTTGTGTGAGTACTGAAGGGTGTGATTTACTGAACGTCTTATCATCAGCACAGGAATAAATATATTTTCAGTACTAATGAACACAGCGGCCATTTTAGTGTGCTGATTACTACAACTGTGTGTGTGTGTGTGAGTGTGTGTGTTGATGATCTGCTTGTTCCTTCACACTGAATCACAGGAAACAAAACCCTCAGCAGCAGTGTGATGAAGAGAACTGAACCAAGCATAAATCATGAAATAGAGCACTCACACACTTCCATATGAAGCTCTTTATTAAATCTGTTTCCCATAATCCCGCTTTAAACTTTCCCCTACATGTGGCTCTTAAAGCAGCACATTCCTCAGATAACGCTGAAGTCCACCACGTCCCGCTTTAACCCGACCTCCTGCTCCAGTAATCACACGCCGTCCACACAATTTACACTCTGCCATCATCTCTACACTGACTAAAGACAATCATCTGTTTTTACTGCACATATAAATATTTAACATCAAATTATTTTTTCATCTATATAAATAAAGTGATTCATGTAGAATAAAAAACAGAATAAGGTATAAAACATAACAGAGATTAGATAAAATCAAGCAAATAATAGAATCGAATAGAAGGAGAGTTGAAATAGAGAGAAAACGTCATTACAGATGTATTACCACCGATTAAACACTCAGATTAACACTCAGATTAAACACTCAGGTTAAACACTCAGGTTAAACACTCAGATTAACACTCAGATTAACACTCAGATTAACACTCAGGTTGAACACTCAGGTTGAACACTCAGATTAAACACTCAATTCAATTCAATTCATTTTTATTTGTATAGCGCTTTTTTACAAAGGTCACACCCAGGAGTGGGCGGAAAGGGGAAAGGGGAACACTTAGATTTAACAGGTGATTAAACACTCAGATTAAACACTCAGATTTAACAGGTGATTAAACACTCAGATTAAACACTTAGATTAAACACTTGGGTTAAACACTCAGGTTGATGTTGAATCTGTGCTGGCGTTATAACGCTCGTTACAGAATAATCTGAAGTGTTTAATAAATAATTGTGTTCAAGTGTTAATCAGAGTTTATCAGCTTTACTGGCGGAGAAAGTGGGATTTAAACAGAAACCAAGAGAGAGAACCGTGGAACCGTTCCCACTTTATATAAACAAGAACCAGACCCCTTTTCATCACAGACACAGGAACTCCTCTTTAAAGACTCTGAACAGGAAGTGACATCAGTCCTGCTTCCTCTAGAGAAACTGCCGCTGAACTTCCTGAGTTTCTGAAAAAGTTCCTGCTGTGGAAACATGTCTACCAGTGGAGCACTGTGTGTGTGTGTGTGTGTTAAAGCAGCACTGATTTATTTATCCCCTTTCCGCCCACTCCTGGGTGTGTTTGAGCTGTCAGGAGGAGTGTTTTGACAGCTGACACACACACACACACACACAGACATAAACACACACAGACATAAACACACACAGAAGGAGCCTGCAGTCACTCAGTCAAATCAATCCTTAATTTTCTTTCTAAACCTGTGTGTGTGTGTGTGTGTGTGTGTGTGTGTGTGTGTGTGTGTAAAGCAGAAAGCTCAGCTCACATACACATTGTGTGTGTTATTGGAGTCGTTAGTGGGAGTGTGTGAGGAATGATGGAGGCATCAGGAGGAATAAACATTAATACTGTTCATGCTGAGTGTTACAGAGCAACTGTGTGTGGGTGTGTGTGTGTGTGTGTGTGTTCTAAAGTAAAAAACAAAATCATAGTTCTGGTATGATTTCTAATACACTAACACACACTAACACACACTGTATACACTAACACACACTAACACACTGTATACACTAACACACACTAACACACACTAACACACTGTATACACTGACACACACAGTATATATTAACACACACAGTATATATTAACACACACTGTATACACTAACACACTGTATACACTGACACACACAGTATATATTAACACACACTGTATACACTAACACACACTAACACACTGTATACACTGACACACACAGTATATATTAACACACACTGTATACACTAACACACACTAACACACAGTATATATTAACACACACTGTATACACTAACACACACTAACACACACAGTATATATTAACACACACTGTATACACTAACACACTAACACACACAGTATATATTAACACACACTGTATACAGTAACACACACTAACACACACTGTATACAGTAACACATACATTAGCTGTATGAAGTTGTGTGAACAGAGAACTGAGGTTATTGTTGCTCAGCCCTCAGCTGTGACAGTGACACGTAACAGTTTCTTGTCCAGATGAGGGATTTAAAGTGCAAGGTGCAAATGTATGAAGTTCTGTAAACAGTGTATGATTATAGATATTGCACACAAACAGCAGCAGGCAGTACAAGTACACACACACACACACACACACACACACACACACACACACTGAACAGAAAGTGAGCCTCGGCATTAATGCATCGCTTATCGGTGTCATAGAGTTACTGAGTTAATAATCACAAACCAGCGCGCTATAGAAGAACAGGATCATTAAACCTGACAACAATCCCTCCGTGATCTTTATAAACCCAAATATAACGTACAGTTTTACATCCAAACCTGCAGCAGTATTTACGTGGGGAAAGTTCCTCGTGTTCAGAGTCGAGTTACGCAGCTGCTTGAGTGGATTTTACATTTATAGCATTTAGCAGCTGCCTTATCAGAGTGCCTTACAGATGTGCTTTGAACTTTCTGTCAGAAACACATGTTTACTTCACTGGCTCAGGGACTGAGAGTGCATCAGTGTAAAAGCTCTGCTGTGGAGGTTGTACAGTAAGACACGCGTTTTTATGTTTTTATGTTTGTTTTTTGTTTGTTTTTTAAAGTAAAGTACACAAGAAAAATGCGTCTAAGTTGAAGGTCAGAGTTGAGCGTAACTTCTGAATAGCGCTGTTATGCTTTAAACAACACAACAGAGAGCTTCAGCATGATTTCAGGTACTTTATTAAAAATAACTTTAAGCACACACACACACACACTAAACTGCCCAGTCAGCAACACACAGAACCAGACCCAAAATTACATGTTATCAGACCTAACATCACAAGCACTTAAGTCTGTAGTTACGTCTGAGGACTAAATACTAAATTTCAGTATTAAATCCTCATTGAGTGCTGAACTCTGCTCTGTGTGTGTGTGTGTGTGTGTGTGTTTATTGAGCTCGGATGACTGAAGAGGGTAAAGTTACACAGCTCCTTTTCAACCCCATTGTGAGACTGGCTCCTGATGGTCACATGATCACTGCTCCAGCATCTCCAGCGTGGAGGATGAGATCACTGGCTGTGTTTTACACTCGAGCAGCTCTGTACTCAACAATCCTCACTCACTAACATCACAGAGGTTTTACTTTTTACTTTATTTAATTTTTAAAATCAAACTAACTTTCTTAAAGCTCATTATTTACACGTGGGCACAGGGGAAAGTGAGAAATCGACAATGTTTTGTTAGGTTCGTATGATAAAATGCGTCGCTGCGTTATGAAACAATTAAACAATTAAACTCCATGAGGTGGAGCAACGCGTTTGTGCATGAACAGTGCCGTTACTGTCACGTTTCCCCGATTATTACGATGTCCATCACACAGAACCCAGAAGTGTGTGAAGAGTGTGTAGTGAATCATCAGTGTAGAAGTGAAATCAGTGTGTTTGTGTATTTCGTGTCCAAGCTTCTGGATATAAAGGAGAATAACAGCGGGTCTAAAACAGAACCTTGTGGGACGCCATGTTGTACTTTTTTCTTGATTTATGGTAACAAACTGCTAATGATCTGTTAAATAAGATCTAAATAAACTAGCAAAACTGACCAGGTTTTAAAAATGTTAAGTTTAAAATATCACAGAGAAGACGAGGAGCTCCACTGTGTTACGTATTGAAGTCAGATGATCAAATCTGCCTGTTCTGATTGGCCAGATTAAATCAGTTCCCTTTTGAGTCTGGTTCCTCTCGAGGTTTCTGCCTCATGTCGTCTCAGGGAGTTTTTCCACTGGCTCGCTCATTAGGAATAAATTCATACATTTAAATTTTATATCCTGAGTTTATTTATTTCTGTAAAGCTGCTTTGTTCATTGATTGATCTCCAAGAGCAGACATGTAGAATGTACCATAACGTCATATTTAACCTGAATGTAGCTGACTGGAACACGATTCAGGTGAATTCCAGCTAAATTATTCACTCAGATTTAAATGTTTAAACATTTACATGAGTTCACTACCTCACATCACAAACAGCAGTGTAATTATCTAAAGTGTGCAGGCAGTTTGAAAATGTTTTGCACTTGTAAACAATGTAAACAACATAAACAATAATGTTCAATGCTAGCTCATGTTAGCATGTTAATTTAGCTAACAGTGTGTGCTAACAGGCTACATGTGTTTATTTTAATGTCCGGCTCATTAACAGTTTATTGCTATCTGCTATCCGCTATAAGCCCCGCCCACTCTGTACCATGGTGTATTATAGGACAGGTTAGTGCAACAAGTGTCCATCACTTCACACACACACACACACACACACACACACCCCTTGTTTCTCACTGACAGTTGTGTTCATACACATCACACAGAATATTACACACACAGCTTTGTTCTTACCGAGCTGCTGGAGTTTATGGAGCTCCACGCTGGATGAAGGCGTGTGTGTGTGTGTGTCTGTGTGTGTCTGTGTGTGTGTGTGTGCATGTGTCTCTGATGCCTCTTGTCTTGCTGTCGTGTCTCACACACACTGAGCTGAAATGATACACTTTCCTCAAAGAGTCTTCAATAATAAATGAGTCTCTCACACACACATACACGCACACACACACACACTCGACTCCGCCGACTGCACCGCCTCTCACCCGAATAATAATCATCTGACTGACTTTACTGTTCAGCTTTTTCCACCTTAGAGCTTTATTTATATGTTGAAATACACAGAGACAAAAGAGTTGTGTTTATGGAGAACACGACACACACACACATTACAGTTTAGAAAAAAACACAACACAAACACTAAACATTTACACAGAGAAACCTGGGACTGAATTAGTGAAAGAGTGTGGGAGTGGGGGAATCAGCGAGTGGGTTAATGATGCACAAACAACATGCGTAACAAATGAATCAGTTGATTACTGACTCACTGGCTGAACTGCTCATTCACTGATTCAATAACGAGTCACTTGTTTACTAAATGATTCACTTATTCACAGATTTATTAATCGATTCATTTATTCACTGACCCACTGTTCACTGTTACACCGCTAACTAGTTAATTCATGAGTTAATGCTACATAACTTGTGCTATGTTAGCGAGTTGATCATCTACAAACACAAATACAACATTAGCTACGAGTCAAGTTATAAACAAAATCAAATAAACAACTCGAAACCTCCACTGTGGACTGCAATCCCACTGCTCTGTGAGAGCATACAGCACTCTGACGCTGTGTGTGTGTGTGTGTGTGTGTGTGTGTGTGCGTGTGTGTGTGCGTGTGTGTTAACCTGAACCCACACATGGTGAAAACAAAGGCAGCTCTTCAGACGTGGAATTCTTGTGGTGTTATTCAGGGGAAATCGAAGCTAAGTGGAGCTGAACAGCGCGCAGAGGGAAATAAAACTGCTACCTCAGCATACCTGTGTGTGTGTGTGTGTGTGTGTGTGTGTGTGTGAGAGAGAGAGAGTGTATTTAGTGTGTGTGTGTGTATAGGGTGTGTATGAGTGTGTGTGTGTGTGTGTAGGGTGTGAGTGTGTGTGTGTGTGTGTGTGTGTGTGTGTGTGATTATGTTGTTACTGCTCCCCTCAACCACCACTTACTCTGACACTTCATTACACTGTGACATCATCATGCACATAGACTCTTATTTTCAGCAGCAGACACACACACACACACACACTTCATAATACACACACACACACACACACACTCCATAATACACACACACACACACACACACACACGCTTCATAACACACACACACACACACACACTCACACACACACACACACACACTTTATTTTATAGTGTAAAAGTAGCTAACTACAGAGCTAACCCTTTAGCATGTTTAGCTAGTTCTAACAGCTAACAGCCTGTCAGTAAAATGCTATCTATGTAGTTATATTTAATCATTTTATTTAATAGAGCTATTAGCTAGCTAGCTAGATCTGTTTATTGACTTCAGTGTAAATCTAGCTAGCATTATTTTAGACATGATGCAGTGTTTTAATGATTACAGTAATTTTGTAGGAGGAAGTTTATGGCTGTGGTGTGTGAGCGTGTGGGGGATTTTAGCGTGAAACAGATCACAGTGACATCAGCACGGCGAGCAGGACGGCGAGCAGCGCAACGCTCGAGCGCTCGAGACCCGACTGCGGAAAACAAAGAGGTTCTGTGCAGCGTAACAGTATACCCACAGCTGTGTGTGTGTGTGTGTGTGTGTGTGTGTGTGTGTAGGACTGTCATTAGTGGTGAAGCTCTTTCTCTCTGCTCTGTGATTAGCGACAGCGCTAGTCTGACAGTCTGCCGCTAACATGAACACACCCAGCTAAAGAGCTTTTAAACATCAAACTGAACTTTATTTTTATTTCTAATTTCATTTAAAAATCTCCTCCCATCCTTTACTAATGAGAGGAGAGGAGCGGGGGAGGGAAAGGGAGGAAAAAGAGAGAACAAATGAATGAATGGATAAAAGTAAAAAAACGAAGGAGAAAAGGGTAAAAGTGGAAAAAGAAAGAAACCTAAAGAAGGGTCTAAAATAAACAAATGAAGAAAAACTTAAACAAAGAGAGAAGAAAGTAAAGAAAGAAAGAAAAAAGCAGTGATGAAAAAAGTAGAAAGAAAGTAAAGTAAGAATGAAAAAGGGATTGAAAAGAAGAAAGAGAGAAATCAAAATACAAATAAACAAATAAAGAATAAAAAAGAAAAAGTAAATGATACGTCAGACGAGACAAAAAAAGAAAGAAAACAGAATTTTAAAAAAGAACAAAAGAAAGGAAAAAGAGAAGAAGAGAGAAAACTCCAGTGGAAGTGTGATCAGAGTGTAAAGGTCATTTATCAACTTACACTTTCACACACGTTTCACTTCGCCGCCGCCACGTTACGAAAAACGTAAATCTCGAGAGACGTCACGTGACACTAAACTGTTTCCGCTTCGATTCTGTCACGTGTCTAAACGCAGCACAAACTGATCTACGCTGATGTCCTGATTATTAACGTGTTCATACGACACTGATGCTGCTGGACAATAACACGTACTTTTGCAGCTGTTTATTTAGGAAACAACAACACGTCATACTTTTTATCCATTTATAGTTACGTTTAATGTTCTATAAACGACTTAGTTCCTGTTGTCACTTACGTTATAGCAGCTATAAACACTCGTTCCCTCACCAGCCTCTCTTTATTCTCTCTTTTGTAGTTAATAAGAGAAAAAAACGCAGCTTGTTACGCATGTTACTGAGAAACCGCAAAGAAGCGTAAACTCCTCTGTCCTGAAGATGTCAGAAAACTTAAAGTTACAGCTTTACCTCTGACTGTTACAAAGCGCTGACACTGGAGACTCCTTCCATCAATGTTAAATAAACATCTCCTTACTTCAACGATTACACGTTTTTTAAATCAGTTTATTATCAGCGGAGCGTGCGCTGTACACGTCCCTGTGAATGAGCTGTTGCTATAGAAACGATAACGTATTAGAACGAGTGCATTAATATAAACCTGCGCTACTGTCAGAGCTGCTGTTATAGAAAACTAATCAACACCTTCTGACCAATCAGAGTGCAGAACTCAGCAGCAGTGTGGTGTAATAATACAATTTGTGGTCGTGTTGGTTGGACAGAATGTGTGTGATGTGGAATGGATGATGGTCTTTACGTGTCGTGTGAAGTCGAGGTTAGTGTGAGCTGGACTGAGGTCACCTCGTGATGACATCATCAGCTGTCAGTGTGAAATTAATTTCTCCAACATTGCGTTAAAGTTTCACACTTTAAAATCTGCATAAAGTTATAAAACACAACAGAGTGTAAATTCTCCATTATTCATATCACTGATATCAACAGTTTCACTCACAGTGACTCTGAACACACTTTAAAACTCAACACACTTCAGCATCGTGCTATTGTGTATGCTGGACCTAAGAACACACACACACGCACACGCACAGACACGCACACGCACAGACACACAGGCACACACACACAGGCACACACACACACACGTACACGCACAGACACACGCACACACACACACACACACACACACACTCACACACACACAGGCACTTTGACTGTCACAAAGCTCTGAAGTTAAAACTGAATGAATGAAAAGGTGAAGACTTACTGAATGCTTTGCTGAAGTCCTGCGGGGTTTCATCCTCACTGCTGTGTGTGTGTGTGTGTGTGTGTTATCTGAGTGTGTCTGCGTCTGTTGTCTGATAATGTATGTGTCTGCGTCTGTCGTTCCTCACAGGATGAAGAGTATGTGTGTGTGTGTGTGTGTGTGTGAGCCGCACTGAGCTGCAGCGAGTCTATAACGACTTTAAGGTTCTCCTCTGGAGCTCGGCTGGGCTCGGGGCCAGACTCGCACTGAAACTCGTCTATTTGTGTCTGCGAGGCTGCGCTGCACTTTTTCACGGCGTTGTGGTCAGGCGTGTAATTTCACATGGCCCGGTTACGGCACTGCGTAACTGTAGACCTCCGGGCAAAAGTGCCGACGCTGCGACGGGGACGTGGACGTTTTTAAAGTCTGACAGAAAAACAGCTGAAACCGCATGAAGAACCGGAGGAGTGGAAACCAGATGTGGACAGAGAAAAAACACGGCCGAGCCGCCAGACGCCGCGGCAGCAGCAGCATGAAACCTGATTTCTCACCCGGACACACCATGTTTACTTTCATTCCCTAGAAGTAGGGAGCGAGGGGAGTTCGAGGAGCGAGCATGTTGTCTAGGAGAAAGTTATTTCTGGACTTTCAGTGTCTCGTTTTCACTTCACAGCGTCCAGGTGCTGATTCCCGGGAAACTAAAACATAAATAAATGGAAACAAACCCACAAACACACTTCTGTTTCCTGAAGACATTACTGAGCTCATAAAGTGATGGAGGGAGAGAGAAAGAAAGAAAGAAAGAAAGAAAGAAAGAAAGAAGGATGACATCATTGGTTGTCAGTGAAAGTTTCACACTTTAATCTGAAAGTTTTATAAATAAAATATTATGTAAATATAATCTTTATAAAAAGCAAAACTTCACTGAAATTCTCTACAAAACTCCTGAGTGAGAGTCTCTTTCTCTCTCTCTCTTTCTCTCTCTCTCTCTGTCTGTCTCTATCTGTCTATCTCTCTCTCTCTTTATCTCTCTCTGTCTCTATCTGCCTCCCCTTCTCTCTCTCTCTCTCACCACAATCACTCCCAGATGTTCACTATTAAGGCTGCTCACTTCAATGCTAAATGCTGCTGGAATGGGAACAAACCCGAAGTGAAAAACAGCCCTTACAAATTATACACTGCGCTTTTCCATCATCCAGAGAACTTTCCATAAGAATTCCAGTGTGATTCAGTCAGGAGCATTTCATCCAGACGGAAAAACCCTAAAAATGAAGGGCAGATGAAAACCGCACGCCCGCACACACACATGCTGCAGTTTTCACGACAAAGTCAAAGAACATATAAATTTCATATAATGCATTAAATTTAGCAATATGTGCACTATATAGAGAATAGGGCGTGTGGTTTGGGACACGCCCACAGTGGACTGATGATGTGCACAATATAGAGAATAGGGCGTGTGGTTTGGGACACGCCCACAGTGGACTGATGACGTGCACCATATAGAGAATAGGGCGTGTGGTTTGGGACACGCCCACAGTGGACTGAAATCTATAGTGAAATTGGGTGAAGAAGAGAGTCCACCTGGCTTGGTGAGGAGAAAGATTTGGGTTCTCCAGCTTCCGATGGTTTGTAGACAACAAAGGGATGGAGGGCGCCTTCCAGCCAATGCCTCCACTCTTCAAGGGCCGTCTTAATGGCTAGAAGTTCTATTTCCCACATCATAATTTCTTTCATCTAAGGAAAGTTTAGAGAAAAAAAGGGGAACATCTCAGGGGGACCTCCTTGCCACTGAGGCAGACTGGCCCCCCAGTAGCCATGGTAGACCTTTTGCTTAGAAGAGGTGAATGCCTTTTCTGCAGCGGATGTCCATGTGAACCGCTGTGAAGCTCTCTTGAGCAGAGAGGTGAGAGATGAGCCTACTGTGCTGAAAATGATGAACCTTCTATAGTCATTGGTGAATCCTTGGAATCTCAGAAGCTCTTTGATGGTTCTGGGATCTGACCATTCCAGCACAGCCTGCACCTTCTGGTCCTCCATACATCCATCGTCTGATGTAATTAAGTACTCTAGGAAAAAAGGCAGAGGAGGCATGGAACAGACAGCTTGTGCTACAAAAACCTAGACAACACAAAACCCACATGACGTATGTGCTCCTCCCGGCTGTTGTCTTCCATTCAAAGGCTGTCTTCCATTAATCCACCTACCAGAAGATACTTGGTGGTATGCACTCCTCAGGTCAAGTTTGGCAAAAAATTTGGGCTCCACATAATTGTTGCAGTGTGACTGGTACCAAAGGCGGGGTTTAATGGAACTTCTTGGTCACTTGGTTTAGACCTTAATAATGGATAAAAGATCACAGTCCTCCTTCTTTCTTTTTTCTCCAAAGGCTGGAGACATGGATGGGTGGATGAACCCCTGCCTAAGGGCCTTCTGAATGTATTCATCCATAGCCACAGTTTTACTGATGGACAAAGAATAAATGTAAGAACATGGAGGCCTCTGGCAGCAGGTCTATGGTGCAATACCATCACTGGTGGGGAGGTAGTGTGGTGGCACCTTGCTTAGTAAAGACTTCTGCCAGATGCTGGTAATCTGATGGCACACTCACTAGTCCCCCCACTGCCAGGTTCTCTATGGACGAGGAGCCACACTGATCAGAGACATCAGTCTCAGCAGGAGGGTAACCAGTTGACTGATTATCCTCTAAATCAGCTTATCAGAGGATCATGCTTCTTAAGCCAAGAACATCCTAAAACAACTAAATGTCCAGTCCAGGTGAGTCTACAACAAACGATGAGATGATTTCAACATGATGTGATCCTGTCCTTAAACTGAGTGGTTTGCTTTGGTATTATATCCTCCCACTTCCCAGAGATCTACCGTCTAATCCTCGCACCCAGAGTGGTGCCGAACACGATTATACTGGAGGGACAGCTGAAGAACCTTTATGTGTCCAAGATTGTTCCTTTTTATCTAAGAGTGTGTAATCAACGAGGGTGAAAAGTTCTGAACTACGTGTACTCTCATTACAGTGCTTCAGGGCAAGCTTCGCTGCAGTGGCACTTCTGTGAGTATAATTATATTACAGTACTTCTACTAAACATGGCTGATGAAGTCACTTGAGGTCTCCTCCTCTGCGTCTCAGTTAAACGATTTTAGACGTTACTGCTCATCCCAACAGCCCAGCCAAAAGGGGCGGAGTCAGCTTTAGGTTACCATGGCAACAAGCTCTGACAAATCTCTACCTGAAAAACCAGCGAGCATCAACATCCTGAGCCGCTTTACACACCGTCAACAACAACACCTTTATTTAAATATGCATGAAGCTGGGCTTTTTGTTTTTAAATGGTTTATTTATTAATTCATTTTATTTCGCTCGGGTTCAGCAGGTCTTTGTGTCCCGTCTGTAGAAGATTAATGCTTGTTCCAACGGAAGCATTGACCGAGAGTTGTAATGTTTTACAATATAATATTAGAACATTTTTATAAGAATAAGATGTTTTTAGTAAGATAATAAATGAGCACTAAAGGATTTTTCTCTTTACATTTAAAAATGATATGAAATTTAAAGAAATCCTGATACAGAGCTAACACCTCTCTGAACATCCTGTTTGCTTTATTTTCTGTAAAATGTTCAAATTGTGATGCTGTTTATTACGTTATTATTTCTAATACGCAGTGTTCAGCTCTTAGTGACTGATGCTGATATTAGTGGAGAATGAAATAATTCATGAATAAACAGCTGTGCATGACTTCTGGCCCTGAGTGTGTACAGTGGATGTATCTTCTTGCAGAAATTTAATCATACCTGTTTGTTAATAATGTATTATTACAGTGTTTATAGCATGTGTGAAATGTAATGCTGGTGGGGAACACACACACACACACACACACACACACACACACACACACACACACACACACACACTCCCTCTGCTGGCTGGCATTTGGAATAGCAGCACATATTCAGCATCATACACACCATAAATACACCCAAAGATATTAAACATACATTTTAATCACACACACTACACAACACACACATACACACACACTACACAACACACACACACACACATCAGGAAATAAGCCACTAATTTCAATCACTGCTATTTTATTTCTTTTTATTTCAAATAATTTTCATATAAAAATCAAATTCCCCATGAAGCGTAAAGCGAGCATTTATTCTGAGATTTGTTTTTGCAAGAACGAGGGAACAGTTAGAGATAGCGGCTGTTAGAGGCATCCACACACACACACACACACACACACACACACACACTGTTGTTCAGGTCGTAGTTTGGCGTAGGGTGTGGTGTTGTTTCCTCAGATCAGGCATAACGCAGTGCTGCCTCTGAAATACAGAGAATAATCATTAAAGATTGTTATGGGAGTGTGTGTGTTGTGTGAGTGTGTGTGTATGTGTGTGTATGTGTAGTGTGTGTGTGTTGTGTAGTGTGTTGGTGTGGGGTTATATTGAAGGATGGAGTTAGTGTAATGTGAAGGCTTAGAGTGAGGAATAAAATTTGATTGATGGGTGGAGTTAGAAAGTGGGCAGGATTAAGATGAAGGGCGGAGTTAAAATTGGGCAGGGTTAGGGTGGGTGGGGTTTGGATGGTGGGCGGGGTTACAATGAGGGGCGGAGTTCATATGTATCTTTTCCCACTGATGAGCAGCAATAAGACTCACTATAGATTTGATTCTTTTGAACTGTTTATGTGAATCGAAATGGAAGTGATTCATGTGATTCACTTCTCAGAGCATCAGTAAGTGTTCTAAATGTTTTGTTCAGGTTAGATTGACTCGTTTATTTATTACCCATCGCTCATACTTAAAGAGCTGCGTGTGTGTGTGTGTGTGTGTGTGTGTACTGACCGTGTTCTGTGTACTGCGGATCATGCGTGTCCGTTTCTCCGGCGCCGCCCAAAGGCGTGTGAACCCACGTTGGTGGGAACGAAGCTGCTGCTGCTCGATCCACCTGAACGACTCAGGAAGTCCGCCAACCGGTGTGTGACACACGTCGCAGTGTTACATGCTCGCTTCTGCACCGCTACACTGCTACACACACACACACACACACAAAGTATGAATGAATGGAGATACACACACACACACACACACACACACACTGAGATGCATAAGTATAATTAAAGACACAGTCACATCCTTAACCACATTCAAGCACAGTAACACACACAGCTAAAATTAATATGAAACACACACACACACACACACAGGTAAAGAGTCATGTACTGCAGTGTGTGTGTGTGTGTGTGTGTGTGTGTGTGTCTCAGCTCTCTTACCTGCTCACACTCCTCTTACTGATGTTCAGTGTGTATTAGGGGCAGGGTTTATAAACATTCAGCTCCATAATGAGCACATGTGTGTGAGTGTGAGTGTGTTTGAGTGTGTGTGTGAGTGTGAGTGTGTTTGAGTGTGTGTGTGAGTGTGAGTGTGAGTGTGTGTGATGTGCTGGTGTCATATTCCGGGTGTATTCCCGCCTCCATGCTCAGTATTCCTGGGATAATACTCTGGATCTACTGTGACTGTACAGGATAATGTGCTTAATAAAGATGAATGTTAATGTTAATGTTAGTGTTAATGTTAGTGTTAGTGTTAATGTTAATGTTAGTGTTAATGTTAGCGTTAATGTTAATGTTAGTGTTAGTGTTAATGTTAGTGTTAATGTTAGTGTTAATGTTAATGTTAGCGTTAATGTTAATGTTAGTGTTAATGTTAGTGTTAATGTTAGTGTTAATGTTAATGTTAATGTTAGTGTTAATGTTAGTGTTAATGTTAATGTTAGTGTTAATGTTAATGTTAGTGTTAATGTTAGTGTTAATGTTAGTGTTAATGTTAATGTTAATGTTAGTGTTAATGTTAGTGTTAGTGTTAATGTTAATGTTAATATTAGTGTTAATGTTAGTGTTAATGTTAGTGTTAATGTTAGTGTTAATGTTAATGTTAGCGTTAGTGTTAATGTTAGTGTTAATGTTAATGTTAGTGTTAATGTTAATGTTAGTGTTAGTTAGGTATTAAACTTTGTCCTGTTTCTATGGTAACAGAGCCTTCAGGGTGTAAATACTGTAACAGAAAAAAAAGCTATGAAAAGTTATTTTTCTGGTTTGGATTAGTGACACAATCAATGTGGGCGGAGCTTAAGGGGAAAAAATCAAAACATCGCCACAATACTTTACATAATGTGACCTCTGACAGGGAAGTAAATTTAACTTTAGCTAACTGGCTAACGTAGCTAACGCCGCTAGGCTAACGTGTTGTGTAATTAACACCGTGTTTCATCCGAAGCAGAACGCCGAGGGAGTGAAAAGAAAAGCTGGTGATGATGTCACATGATCAGATTGAACTGAATGTAGTTTAAACTTCGTGCTGCGTGTTTTATTGACTGCAGTGTGTGTGTGTGTGTGTGACTGTGTGTGTGTGTGTGTGTGTGACTGTGTGTGTGTGTGTCACTTAAATAAATGAAAGTAAAGCAGCTTCCTGATAGAAAAATAAGTTTATTAAACTAAAAACCCCTGATTATGGTACAGAGTGTTTCTCGTTGCTTGGCTGTGTGCTGTGCACGTCACCCTCCTCGCGACTCGCTTACAGAAACGCAGCACTCAGTCAAAGGCTACGTCCCGAAGGCTAGCGTCAGAGAGAATCCGCTATATAACCCTAACGACAGAGAGACAGCAACGCAAACGGACACAACACGACCCGTCTTTGCACCGTGCTAATCAGATAATTAGCTAATCAGCAGTTCATAAGGTCACATGATCCTCACAGACGGACGAAAGACACGAACAGCCTCAAGATTTATGTTACAGATAAAAATAAAATACTTTCTCGAGGGAAAGTGGGCGGGATTTGTCTCTGTTTTGCTAACTTCATTTGTTTAATATCATTATGTCTCCACCCACTGCAGTGAGAAAGAATCATATAAGGTGTTGATTTAATATTTCTATTAGATTCAGTTACACGCTGAGGCTACGTTATGAGCTTTCCGCTAGTTATTAGCGACTTAATTGTTATGTGTAACCATGGCAACTATTTTACTTTATCTTCTGATTCTCTCATTAATCAGAGAGACGCTAGCCAATCACAGTGTCTGTTAATGCTCTTGTCAGATTGTGTTCATCACCCTGTGATGTCACATGAGCAGAAATTTAAACGATGCAATGTAGGAAGCATGTGTTAGTCCCTCCCCTTCTCCCTGATTGGTTGTTAGTCACTGACGAAGAATAACGCGCCATTTCTGCACATTCTAGCATTCGGGACGGAGCCTTAAAATATCTGACCTTCTGGTAAGAACACTACGTTTGGCACAGAGTCACACTCTCTGCGGAAAAGTACTCATTCACGGACAAAAATTACAGTGTGTGTGTGTGTGTGTGTGTGTGTGGAAGGTGAGATCAGTCGATCAGGCAGGAAATCCACATGCAACAGGAATCAGACAGGTAAAGGACAGAAGGAGGGAGGAGGAGGATGAGCGGAGGGTGCAGGGGTTTAGGCGATATCGAGCGTTTCCTCGTAGTTGGCGCTGCGTTTCTTGCCAGGCGTGCCCGCGCCAACGTCAGTCCGCGGGAACGTCTGTAATTTGTGCAGCTCTTGTGAAAGCTTTCCGAGGACGCAGGTGCTGAGGCTGGAGCAGCGTTTCGCCAGCACTCTGCCCTCGCTGTCGGGAGACACACATGCACAGAAACCGGCTCATAGGGTCATGCGTATACACACACACACACACACACACACACTCTCTCTGCAACCACATGCACTTCTGCATCGTCTCAGAATACACACTGCATGCGGTCTCCGCTGGGTCCTAAAGGTCGAAGTGTACTGATGTTATTCCACCAGTGATCAAACCCCGGCCTCAGTTCCAGCATCGTTTCGTTAATAAATCCAACACGGAGTGCTCTTATTGGCTGGAAGTGTTAGAGATGCTAGTGTGTAACACACACAGAATTCCCTCTCGGAGTGTGGCACAATTCCGCTTCTCACTGATTCTCCGTGGGGTTTTGTTTGGGGTTTGGTCCTGTCTCTGCCTCTCTCCTGTCATTGGTTTGTTCCTCTACTGTGTTCACCTGTCCTGTGTTTAGCTTTAATTAGTTTGTCTGTTTATAGGCTGCTGTTTCTGTTTCATTACGAAGTCTTGTCGATTGATTCCATGCATCATTGAGCAGTCTGTGCTCAGTGCTTTGAGGAAACACTTTAGCAGAGCTGATCAATGTATAAAAAACTGTCTGTAGTTCAGTAGCTCAGGTTTCAAAAACATCAACCTGAGCGGTTTCTGCATCAGATCATCTGGTTCAGTTTATCTAATTACACACATTTATATATATTATTTAGCTGAAGGAGCTCATTGGACCAGAGACTAGCTGATATTCTCTCAGAACAAGGAAAGTTTTCACAAATAAAACAGATTTTATTTACTCTCTCTGATCTGGTCTGATTAGTGTTTTAAACAGAACGTTTAAAGCTGATTGGACAGAGCAGTGTGAGTTTATGTCCACGGGGTCCGTGTCAGTAATCAGAAAGAGAAACGTCACCACGAACCAAAACATAATCACTTCAGATAATTTTGTTTATATATTAATTAATTTTGTATATATTAATTGAACTGTTCTTTTCATTCAGTAGTGTTAGTCGCTTATCCACATCAGAATTGTGTCATTGTGAATACGACTAGACTGATGTTCGTTGAGTAGCGCTGGTTTCAACTGTTTGTTATTTTAATCATCTTTAAAAATGCACTTGGTCCAATTTAAGGTTGTGGAGGAAACACAGACACTCGAACATCTCCAGCTCCATCAGCAAATTATCCCTAGAGTTAATCCCAGGTCATTCCCGGGATCTCCTACCGGCTGCTAGCATAGCCACGCTCCTTTCAGCTCCACTGAGCTCCATGTGAGATCGCTGAGAATTCTCAAGTCGGCTGTTTCAGGTAAATCGTGTTTACCTTCGGTGCTTCCGACTTCATTCAGTCAGGAAAATGAAATCTGAAGCTCAGAAGCCGTGTGAGATGTGTCTCTCAGCATGAGGAGTTCCTCAGGGCTCCTCAGGATATCCAGTCAAGTTTTGAGTTTTATTACCGAGGTCATAGATCATCGTCTCTTCCTGAGTTTTCTAGAAGCTCTTTACGGAGTGGAAGACGTCCACAGCGGACTGAAGATGGTGAGATGTTTGTGCAGTTAGAGTGGATTAGAGTTTGATCACTGATGGAATAAAGACAGCTCAGACGGTGGTGTGTGTAGAACATGCTCCATCAGCGTTAGCTCCCAGTCGCAAATTAGCATCAGAGTCATGCAGTCATTCCTTTACGCTTACAAATTCATTTTTAAAAGCTTTTCATGCACTCGGGTTCTCCGACATTCTCAAAAGCAAGCAAAGGGTTCGGAACATTCCTTAAACTGAAGAAGTTAGAGCTGATCCATGCAGGAGGACTGTGATGAATTATTTATTAAATATTGTTCTGAATTATTGCTAAAGTGTGTTATAAGGTTCTGTTTCAGTAACGTACCTGCGTCTGACTAATCCCCACAGCGCCCTGATGAGTCTAAAACCTAACACGTGTCACTGCTTTTACTCGAACACTTTCTCTTTAATTACATCAAAATACACACATTCACATCACATTTCAGTTTGTGCAGTTAAGAGGAATAAACACAGAATTTCAAAACGATTATTCATGATTATATTATTATGATGATTATATTATTTCCACAACATTCTCTCATTTGTAACTTTACACTCAATTTAATGGATCAGCGAGAAGCTGGAGAATAAAAACTTCTGCTACTAAGTGAAAGTAAAAACACGACTCTGAGCTGATCCACTACATGCAGAGGAGAGAGCGGCACTGCGGGCATCCCGTTATTCACTTTAAATCAATTATAGATCAATAAATAAATAAATAAATAAATAAATAAATACCTGTTGCTGTCGGTCCTCTGATCCGATTCCACTGTCATCTGCACGAACTCTTTAACGATGGCGTTCAGTAACCTGCGAGCTTCATAATCACTCAGAACCACTCGGTCTGATAGAGAGTCTAATACAGGTCTGAACACACACACACACACACACACACACACACATGAGCAAACACATACATGCTGCACACTGCAAATACATCAGTACACCTTTGTGTGTGTGTGTGTGTGTGTGTGTGTGTGTGTGTCTGACCTGAGCGGTGCTGCGTGTGAGCTGTACAGGTGACAGACGGTGAGGACGGAGACGGCGAGGACGGCGGAGATCTTCATCATGAACATCCTGTAATAACACGTTAATAACACACAGTTATCCTGTAACAACACACACACTGTAGCTGAAATTTTAATTTTTAATTGTTAAATTTAATTTTACATTTTGAAATTTGAATTAAACACAAGTTGAATTTCAGTTAATTTTAATAATCTTTAAAGATTTTTGAAGAAAAATTTTATGTAAATTTATGTAAATGATGTAAATTTCAGCAGAATGCAGTTTATTAAATACACCGTTTAGCTCCTCATCAGAAAAATGAAATGCGTCATGCCACCAAAATGAGAATTTTGTACATCCATTTATTTGAAATTTAATTTTTAGTTTTATTTTTTTATTAAAATTATAGAATAGAAATTTAATTTCATTTATTAAGCCTCAAAACTTTAGCATATAATTTTAGAATAAAGCAAAAAAAATCTGAAAATTTACGCATTACAGTACTACTATTAATAATAATAAGAAGAAGAAGAAGAAGAATTTATTATAATAATTAAACAAATTAACATGTAAAATATAATAAATTAAATAAAATAAATCCTAGCTAAATTAATTAGAAAAAATAAAAAAATTAAAGATTAAGTAAAAGAAATAATAATAATAATAATAATAATAATAACTACATTCCTCTCTCTGTCTCTCATTCTGCATCTATTTAACACGCACACACACACACACGCACTGTTCTTACCAGTATAGTCTCAAGTTGCTTTGCGCGAAAATTAAAACGCATCGACGTGAAACACAAAGTCTTGTTGAGCTTGTGAACGCAGCTCCTCTTCACACACACTTATACACCACAGGTGGGGGCGTGGCCTGTTTAATTATCCCACATTGTCCAATCACAGGCCGGGGGGTGGGGCTTGATGAGCGCAGGTTCTGAGGATGACGATGTCATGACGCAGTTTTTCTGTGTGACGTCTTTTTATATATGTGGATGAAGATCAGAGATTTACAGAGGAGGGAATAAAGAGAACCCTGAGAGTTCCACACACACACACACACACAGTGCAGTGAGGCTGACAGGTGGAGACAGAAAACTCCCTCTGCTTAAACAGCTTCCCAGCTTCTACTCAGTTCCAGGGTTCTCACAGGAACGCAAGCCTCAGAACCGCAGAACCTCAGGACTGTTCCTCTGTTCACACAGAAACAGGAACTACTTTGTTTCATGACGTTCCACAGCATTAATGTAAATATAAACAGTTAAACAAACTATAAAAAATAAACAAAACTTTTAATCATTGGTAAGTTGCTGTGGTATAAGAGGAATAAAACACTTGGGGACGTGCTGTTACAGGAAAATAATCAACACTGTAGTGATGAGAGTAACTCTGCTTCATCACACCACCTTGGCGTTTATTATTTTCCTACCAACGCATGACAAAGAGCATTTAATTTCTCGTATACCACAGCCGTGTGTGTTTTATTCCTTATGACAAGTTCCTCATATTCGTGTGTGTGTGTGTGTGTGTGTGTGTGTTTGCTGAATTCTATGTGGAATAATGACTATTTACAGATGAGTTTGAAATTTCTGTGTAAGTCATTAGTGTGTGTGTGTGTGTGTGTGTGTGTGTGAGGGTGCGGCTTGTCACACACAGAGGAAATGAAGTGTAATCGCTTGAGTGTGAACATTTATCACATCACTTCCATCACACACCCAGCAGCCGGCCGACGCCTTGAAGAAACTCATTACACACACACACACACACGCGCGCGCGCGCACACACATTACTGTGAATATTTTGGAATTCTACTTTTTATGTGGAAAAAACACATTGTGAAATAAATTGTAAAATGAAGGTAAATGTTCGTTTTAATCACACAGTGAAAATTTTGAAAATTGTACATATGAATTATACAGAAATGTAAAAATACAGATATTTAATATTACAAATATATTTAATATTACAGATATGAACATTGTGCTTTTACGAAAACATAAAAGAACTATAACCGCCTTACAGTTATAGCATCAGCTGTTTAAAGAAAGAAAGAAAGAAAGAAAGTAGACCTGATCTCTGTGATAGATTTATTTAGAATATGTATTCTTTATTTATTGATTGATTTATTGATTGATTACAGTTTATAAAACACTTTCAGCCTAACTGTGTGTGTGTGTGTGTGATGTAGGAGATGAAAGTAGTTTATACTCATAATTAACTAATAAACCGCCCACACTTTCAGTAACACTTTAAACACTTTATACAGACACAGTGTTCTGGGAATCAACACTGGTGTTACATTAAATACGGGTCTGATGTCAGTGATGATGTCAGTGATGTGGTCACTGATGATGTCAGTCATGAGGTCAGTCATGAGGTCAGTGATGTGGTCAGTGATGAGGTCAGTGATGTGGTCACTGATGATGTCAGTGATGAGGTCAGTGATGAGGTCAGTGATGTGGTCAATGATGTGGTCACTGATGATGTCAGTAATGAGGTCAGTCATGAGGTCAGTGATGTGGTCAGTGATGTGGTCAGTGATGATGTCAGTGATGTGGTTAGTTTTGAGGTCAGTGATGATGTCAGTAATGATGTCAGTGATGATGTCAGTGATGATGTCGGTGATGAGGTCAGTGATGAGGTCAGTGATGTGGTTAGTGATGATGTCAGTGATGTGGTCACTGATGATGTCAGTAATGATGTCAGTGATG
>CM040460.1:30638130-30649701 GCA_022758105.1 Pangasianodon gigas | reverse complement strand
ACACACACACACCAGAGGCAGCAAACACACACACACACACACACTCACATACACACTCACAGACACACACACACCAGAGGCAGCAAACACACACACTTATGCAAGGCTAAAGACAACGGATCTCAGCAACTAAACAGAAAACATTAAATGAATCAGGAGAAAAGATGAAACAGGTGCGAGTGATGATGAGGTCATGTGACAGAGTCATGTGATGTGCTGTAATCTGCGATGGTTGATGGGAAACGCTGTAGTTGTGTTTTATTCTCACTGCGTAAGAGCTTTAACATTATAACTATATTTATTACATGTTTATTACACGAAGAGGATAATTAACACTGAGCATAAACAATCATGATGGATGGACAGAAGAGAAAATTAACAAACAACAGACGCAAAGTGTTTTGTAGATGAAGAGTGACGATGATAAGCAGAGTAACATCATAATAAATAATAATAATAATAATAATAATAATAATAATAATAATAATAAATAAGACAACATTACAGCATAAAGGTCTTTTTCTCTAAACTCTTCAGTAATACTGTTTAATCCTCACTCTTTACTGTTTACTATTTCATTTCTGTTATTATTTATTTATTATTATTTACATATTTACTCTTTAATCTTTAATATTCACTATTGTTATAGAATATTTGTACACTAATACAGTAAATATCCGAACACACACACACACACACACACACACACACACTGCATTACTGTATCAGTGTATTTATAATAAATAAATAAATAAATAAATAAATAAACAGGTGATTTTACCCTCAGCTCTGGCCGCATCTCTCCTTCCTCCTCCTCCTCCTCCTCCTCCGGATAAAAGCAGTTTTGGGAGCAGCAGAGCGACACACACACACACACACGACACCACAGTCACCTTCTGAAACGTGGTCATGGACATGATGAAGTTCTTTCCGCTTTTATTCTTTATTTTCCACAAAAACCGCAGAATCGCTGAAACGCCGCATCTCTCCCCATCACCTCCAGCGGACACGGCCTCAGCCAATAGGAACACGAGGAGCGTCATACGTCATCGCGGATCCCGGAAGTAACTTCCCAGAAAGCAGAAAGATAAAATAACGCGATTACTGTCAGGATCCTAAATATTTATTAATAAAGGTTATACATTCTAAAGTTTTATGTATCAGATAGATACAAAAAAAACGCTATAATGTGTGTTTTAAGCTTTAAGCTGTGTGTGTGTGTGTGTGTGTGTGTGTGTAGGAGGTATCAGGATTTTACTCAAAACTTTAATATTTAAGGCTTTACGATCAGGTATATAATATAAAATATATAATAATATATTTGTTTAGCTGTGTATATGTATATAATGATGATATATAAATGTATATATATATATATATATATATATATATATATATATATATATATATATATATATATATATATATATATATATATAAACAAGATTTCTCTGCTACAGAATCGGAACCCTGTAAGACGATGAGCAGAAATTGTTGCTTAAAATAAACATTACTCCAGAAATCATAATTCAAAACTTTAAATTTTACACTAAAATAATTAGAGAAACTACCTACATTTCCTCTAACAGAAATCCCATAACAAGTTTTTTTAGAAAATGATTAATGTCTGTGATTAGTGTATAAAGTCTTTAAAAACACTTGATATAAATATAAGATTAACTTTTAAAAAAAACACTAAAATGAAATAAAGTAGTGTAAGTGTAGACATGTCGGACTCCTCCGGCCCGGCAGGCGGCGCTGTGACCGCGCGGCTGAAGCAGCCCGAAATCTCGTATTAACTCGCGAGAGTTCAGATTCCCCTCCCTCTTTACGTTCGCCTCCAAGATGGTAGGTTCTGTTCTGATCTTCTCACAGCGGCTTTATGAGGAAAATCCGTTTCAATCCTGTGTTTAATGATCAGAAGACACACATAAAGCTTTGATATACTGATATTTATCTTGTGTGTGTTTGTGTCCTGGCGGAATTGATCAGATTTAAAGAGGAAACTCGGTTAATTTTGCGCTGACTCTGCGGCTCGGTGTTGTGGCGTGTAGCGGCTGCGGGAGAGAGTTTTATAAACAGCTAAAACTCAGTTTAAATAACAAACACATCGAGTTTTAACGCGTTAATCAGTCGGGGTTTGTTTAGGCTCGGGTTAGCGCGCTAGCTGCGTGTTAGTGCTGAAGAGTGAAGCGTTTAAAGCTAAAGCGGATGTGTTTCTGATAAATGTGTAACTTTATGATTTTATTTTAAACGTGTGTTTCAGGATGGATTTATTTCTGCATTAGATCAGACTTTAGAGTGGCTGTGTCTCAGATATCAGACTGTATTAAACCGGCTGCATGAGATTTAATCGCGGAGTGAATTAGGTCTTGGTCGCATGTTGATGACGTCACTGTAGCGGCGCTTCATGGATTAACAGCTCATTTATTTATTTATTTTATTTATTTCAGCCTACTAGGAACTCTAAGACCAGGAAGCTCCGTGGGCACGTGAGCCACGGACACGGCCGTGTGGGTGAGTGTTTAATCTTTATTAACGCTGTTAACGTATATTTGTGTGTGTTGAGTTATTCATCATCCTGTGTGTGTGTGTGTGTGTGTAGGTAAGCACAGGAAACACCCCGGAGGTCGCGGTAACGCCGGTGGCATGCACCACCACCGCATCAACTTCGATAAATAGTAAGTGAACACTGATTGGTTCAGGACAGAAACGTTACAGCGCCGGGGTGGACGATATAACCCCGGGATATTGGGGGGGGGGGGGGGGGGGGGGGGGGGGGGGGGGGGGGGGGGGGGGGGGGGGGGGGGGGGTGTGAGTGAGTGAGTGAGTGTGTAAGGTGTGTGTGTGTGTGTTCTGACCGTGTGTGTGGTGTTTCAGCCACCCGGGGTACTTTGGGAAGGTGGGTATGAGGCATTATCACCTGAAGAAGAACACCGTCTACTGCCCCACCATCAACCTGGACAAGCTGTGGACGCTGGTGAGCGAGCAGACCCGACTGAACCACGCCCAGAAACCTGACGGCCCCGCCCCCATCATCGACGTCGTCCGTGCTGTGAGTACACGCCACTGTGCTCACACTGTGTGTGTGTGTGTGTGTGTGTGTGTGTGTGTGTGAGAGAGAGAGAGAGAGAGAGAGATGTCCAGTAGGGACACAGTCGTGAGTAAATCAGTGCAACGGTACAACCAATGCAGTCCAGTCCTCTAACCACACACACACACACACACACACACACACACACACACACACACGACCGTGTAGTGTTCAGTTCAGGACTTCCTGCGCAGGTACAGTAGTGTGTGTGTGAATTGAAACGTGTTTACGCTCATCAGCTTGGATAAATATAGAATCAGAACGTATTAAAGGTTAAATATTGCGCTGTTAAAGTGACTCCAGTCTCACAATCTGGACCTGTAGCGTTCACCACATGATCAAGCCCCGCCCACTTTCACACTAAGGTCATGTGATTGTCCAATCAGGTTTCAGCTGTGTGTGTGTAGAAGCAACTGCTACATGAGATATTGTTCGCACACTCACCTGTGTGTCTCACGAACACCTGGAGGATTAAAGGCGGCGTCTACAAAATGGCCGCCGCTCAAATCATCGCTGTCTCATTTTCAGGTGGAAATGTACAGAGTTTAGCGATTTCTTGCCCAGCGACGTTAAACACTGATGAGTTTTGATTCTCTTTAAAACATCTTGCTGTCGTCGTGATTGTCGTCATGAGCTGCGTCTCAAATCTAAAACTCTGATTTACGGTAAAGTTTTTACTAATCTAGAAAATCTAGAAGGCTCGTACTCAAAGCAGAGCTCTCAGTGGGTTAGAAAGCAACATGAGGAGAGTTTTAAAGTTCACTAGGAGCGTAGGATGCGTCCGGCGGCCATCTTTAATACACGTAGATTAAAAACCGGCATAATCCAGACTTTACTCTGCTCACTCACATAAAACTCATTATTCCAGTGAACTGATTCAGTCCAGTGAGTTTAATTTACTCTGAGAAGCTCCGTGTTTTCCTCAGACAGAAACATCCTCCGATTCTCAGCTTTAAGACTAATAAAGAGCTGAACTTAGAGTCTGTGAAGTGTTGAGGCTCTGAGTCTGTAGTTTAATGAAGGTGTTTACTTTCAGCAGCCTGTAATTGTGCGTGAGCGAGTGTGCGTGTGCAAAATGACAGAAAATAATCCTGCTGTTTGAGTGTTTGAGAACCGACCTGCAGTGATGGAAGGAGCTGCTTTACTGATTGTTTAAAAACCAGAGATAAAGTTTGAGTCTTAGTTTTGAAATTTGAGTTCAGTGACTCGAGTCAGTTCAGTTAGACGGTTAGTTGAGAGTCACTACGCTGTTTAAGGCAGAAAGCAGGAGAGAGAGAGGCGTATAACTTTAATAGTTTTTATTAAGTTACTTTATAAAATGTTTATGATCACGATGAGAAGATTCCACTGAAACTCTGGAAATCTCCAGGAGCTGAGAGAGGAACGATAAACTCGCTGGATGAGGGAGGAGCGAGACGCAGACTAGTGTGTGGACGTTTTAAAAAAATAAATAATATATCTTCATCTGTGCAGAAATGAACGAGGGAAATGTGACATTTTATTCCGTCTCTGCTTTGTGTTTTCTCACTGAGCGACTCGCAGGTAATAATTTCACTGTTCTGATTCCTAAACTGTTGCATCAGACGGCTGGAGAATAACGCTGAGCCGCGCGCCGAGCGCTAGAGCAGGAGACACGCAGAAAACACTACCAAAACATGGTGGCACAAAATTAGTTTCAGCGCACGCACACACGCACACACACAACTACACACAACTACACACAACTTACAGTTAATGCATGTTTAACACAAGCTCTCACACACGTGATTGTGAAGTGGGCGGAGCTTCAAGCCTAGTTCAGGTTTGCGAGTGAACAAAATCAGTGAAATGTTTTTGCTCAATAGTTTTATAGTTATTTTATAAAAGTTTTTTATATACAGTGATTATGATCCCGGGAGTGTGGAGTTTTCTCCCGGAGTTGTAGATGTTCTACTGATTAACGTGTGTGTGTGTGTGTGTGTTTCAGGGTTACTTTAAGGTGCTGGGTAAAGGTAAACTCCCCAAGCAGCCCGTCATCATCAAGGCCAAATTCTTCAGCCGGCGGGCGGAGGAAAAGATCAAAGGAGTGGGCGGAGCCTGTGTGCTCACCGCATAACGCGCTCACAGTTTTTGCAAAATAAACTTTATTAAAAGAAAATCCTTTGTGTGCTGTGATTATTTTTATGATTTTTATAGTGAGTGTGTGAACAGGAAGCTGTTTATTATTTATTTCCTGTGTGTAATTTTCACAACAAAACATTTTATTCGTTTATAAATGGGTTGGGTGTAAGGTGTCAGTCATTAAGCCACGCCCCTTTTCACACCAAAAGGCCATTTTTTAAATATCAATTCAATTTAATTTTATTTGTATAGCACTTTTAACAATGGACATTGTCACAAAGCAGCTTTACAGAAATAAATGGATTCACAAAAAGTATATTGTAAATGCATGAATTTATCCCTAATGAGCGAGTCAGTGGTGACGGTGGTGAAGAGAAAAACTCCCTGAGATGATATGAGGAAGAAACCTTGAGAGCAACCAGACTCAAAGGAAACTCATCTTCATCTGGGTGCAACAGAGAGTGTGATTCAGTCATAAGTCTCTGAAAATGTTAAACTGCATTTCAGAAGAGTTTAGAATTGTTTTGATGTTGAAAAGGAGCTACAGGAGTTCTGTTACTGAAGCAGCTCAATTTAGAAACAAAACAAAAAAACAGTAAATTTCATCGATTGATTTTTAGGCTTTACGTCATTTCTGTTTATTTAAGACTTTACAGAAACGCAGCTGTAGCTGTACTTCCTGCTGAGCAGGTCGGATTTAGCGCTTTGTGAATGAACCTGAATCTGCTCATGAACTTTTAAGTTCTCGCAGCTGATCTCAGAGCGTCGCTAAATCCACATTTATTACACTTTATTCAGTCACAGCTGCTGTTCTGCTCCAGCGAGTGCTTCAGGATCCGCACTCAGTTTATCACTTTACATTCACGCAGTTAAACTTCAGTCTGAACGGAAATGATTTTATATTAAAGAAAGAAACTAAATCACCTCAGTATCACTGAAAATAACGTAAACTTCTGCAGCTCTCTAGATTATTTCTCACTCACAATCTTTTTTTTTTTTTACAGAAAATAAAGAAATTAAAGTATAATTAAACGCAGTTCTGACAGTAGTGCAGGTTTATATTAATGCGCTCTTTCCAATGCTTTATCGTTTCTATAGCAACAGCTCATTCACAGGGACCTGAATACAGTGGAAATGTGTGTTAATTAAAAATGTGTAATGGTTGATGAAGTTTTCTGTAAAGACACATTGATGGAAGGAGTCTCCAGTGTCAGCGCTTTGTAACAGTCAGAGGTAAAGCTGTAACTTTAAGTTTTCCGACATCTTCAGGACAGAGGAGTTTACGCTTCCACAGTGTAGCCCAGATTACCCATAATGCACTTATAGAGATTAGTGATGTGCATATTAGAGACATGAAGCTGATTATTTTCCTGTAACAGCATGTCATGAGTAATATGTTGGAAATGAGAGGCTCAGATCTTGGCTCTGGAGTGTGTCAGAGCGAAACTAAGTGCACCCCTGCGTTAGTCTCGAGCTCCCTGACGCACGCCGTGAATTCAGTGAGAGTCTGAGAACGTCGAATTTTTCACCCAAAAAACACAAAGGTTAAACCCTTACCACTTTTTTGAGCGAAAAATTCGACTTTCTCAGATTCTCACCGAAGTCACGGCGTGCGTCAGGGAGCTCGAGACTAACACAAGGGTGCACTTAGTTTCGCTCCGACACACTCCAGAGCCGAGATCTGAGCCTCTCATTTCCAACATATTACACTCAATAACAGATACAGAAAACACAGAAATATAAACATTTTCCTGCTGGATATCAGGTGCAACACACACACTAATACACACTAATACACACTAATACACACACACTAATACACACTAATACACACACACTAATACACACTAATACACACACAGATGTGTGTTTATAAATGTTTATAAAGGGACAATGATGAGGGAGAATAAACACAATGAAAGGCTGTTTATAAGCTGCTATAACATGAGAACAGGAACTAACTTGTTTTACTGAAGGTTAAATGTAACTATAAATAGATAAAAATGTAACATTGTTTAATAATTTTTTTTAAATGTAATGGTTGGTAAGTTGCTGCGGTATAAGAGGAATAAAACACTCAGGGACATGAAGAGTTCAGTCTGCGTGATGCTCAGTGATGCTGAAGAGTCCAGAAGCTTTTGAGGAGAAAAAATTCAGTTTCTGTAAATTTCTCTTTTTTTCCTCAAACTTTCCGAAAACCTTTTTCAGGTGTGAAACACGAAGAGGTGAAAAAAGTGAAGAAATATAAAATATCAGTGAAGTGACGTCAGGATTTAAAGCATTTCTCTCTTATGAGCCGTCAGTTTAAAGCTCTTTATATTTAAAACATTTATTTAATGTTTATATTTAAAATATTATTTTTATATTAAAATATAAAGCTGTAAATCACCTCAGTATCATTCAGAGCGTTTCTGTAAATTAACGTAAACTTCTGCAGCTCTGCGATTATTTCTCGTTCACAATCTTCATTAACTTTCTACATAAAATTAAATGTAAAAAATTCAGTAGAATGTTTTCGTGCCGGATTTCACTCATCGCCTTCGATTCTTAAAAACTATTTTTTTTAAAGTGTTTTTTAAACTGCTGTTTTCAGGGAAGATGATTTTTTTTCTACTTCTTGCATCCTGCAACATTTCTATAAATTGCATAAACTCTATTTGTTCAGAAATTATATTTTCTAAAATTTTTGTCAACATTCCAGATTTTAGACCTGAACTTTTTTTTTTTTGGACATTTTGGAAATGTATTATTATTAATTTGGAATACTGTTTTAGCCTTTTTTCCTCCTGGACGATCCATTTCCCTTTTCATTTAAGTAAAAGTTAGTAATAATAATATAAATAAATATTTCAAATCTAAGTATAAAAAAGGAACTGTAAAAGAATCTGCATGTGTGTGGAAATGTTTGATGTGTGAAAGAGTTAAAAACTGATGGTTGATTTCATGCTTCAGCTCCTGAAGTGTTCAGTGTCACGGCTGTAACGCGGATCTTCACCACACGGTGGCGCTGCGTCGCCACTAATGACACATTCAGCTACAGTTTAATGCTCAGGTTCATGCAGAAGAATAAAAACAACTCAAATTCACAAACTCTGATCTTTATTAAACCTGTAACTGTTTGGTTAATATAACAAAAACAAACACACACACACACACACGCAGAGTATTGCTGTTTAATGCGTCATATCTTTCACACACACTTAAAAACAAATAATTTTATTAATCTGATGTGTGTTTATGGAGAAGCTGAAACAGGAAACAAACCGGCGCAGCTGTGTTCCAATACTGCAGTCATGCACTTCCCCTAAACACTCAGAAGTGTGTATCACTGCTGTGCTTCTGCACGCTGTAGGTGCTGTTTAAGTCCCCAATTTACCCACAATGCACTGCGGGAGTGGCGATAAATACAGCAGTTTGATTCCCAAACTTTAATAAAATATGTTTATGTTTTATTCTTTAGTCGTGGAGGATCATCTGATTCACGACGCGTCATTATTTACTTTATTATTTATTTTTATTATTACACCACAGCGCTGCTGAGTTCTGCACTCTGATTGGTCAGAATGTGTTGATTAGTTTTCTATAACAGCAGCTCTGACAGTAGCGCAGGTTTATATTAATGCACTCGCTCTAATACATTATCGTTTCTATAGCAACAGCTCATTCACAGCGGACGCTCCGGTGATGATAAATAGATTCATAAATAATTATTGATATTCTGTAAGGAGAAATGTGTTTATGTAACATGTATGGAAGGAGTCTCCAGTGTCAGCGCTTTGTAACAGTCAGAGGTAAAGCTGTAACTTTAAGTTTTCCGACGTCTTCAGGACAGAGGAGTTTACGCTTCTTTGCGGTTTCTCAGTAACATGCGTAACAAGCTGCGTTTATTTTCTCTTATTAACTTGAAGAGAGAGAATAAAGAGAGGCTGGTGAGGGAACGAGTGTTTATAGCTGCTATAACGTAAGTGACGTGTGCAGTTCACACACTAAAGCGCTCAGCTCTCGGCTCTGGAGTGTGACGGAGCGAAACTAAGTGCACCGACACACTCCAGAGCCAAGATCTGAGCCTCTCATTTCCAACATATTACTCATGACATGCTGTTACAGGAAAATAATCAGCTTCATGTCTCTAATATGCACATCACTAATCTCTATAAGTGCATTATGGGTAATCTGGGCTACACTGTGGAAGTTTAAACTGTTTCAGTTCAGGAATGTTTTTAAAACTCGATTTGGAACACAGCCAAAGTCACACTTAATGACGTTACCTATTGGACACGGACCTGCTGCAGTGCATTGTGGGATTTTTGAGCACTCAGCTACGCTTTTCAGCTATGCTTTGGCAAAATAGTGCACTACATAGTGAACATGATGCGATTCTGGACATGCACTTTTTTTACAGTTTCTTCTGCTATTTTTAAATAATGAAATGATCGTAGCGAGTGCACTCTCGAGTCAACACTAAAGACAGGAGCAACAAGGGGAAGTGGACAAGGGTGCATTACAAGCAGTATTGGAACACAGCCAGATTTCAGCAGCTAGGAAGTTGAGTAAAAGTATTCAGCATTTTTTTTGTTTTGTTTTGTTTTTTTTCTTTAATGTAGTGCACTTGGAACCAGCGGTGGTGGTTTAGGATCTAGGGCACTGTAATCTAGGGCACTACGCTTTAGGGCACGGTGATGTGGAAGGGACTTCCTGGCACGGATTCATCACCCCATTTCACGATGACGATGTAGTTCCCCTTCTCCTTCACCGTGTACGTCACGTTGTACAGTTTGTTGCCCAGATGCTTCACGTAGACGTCTTCACACGGCGTCCTCGGACCGTGAACCCCCACCATGAGCATGTTCGTACCTGTATACACACACACACACACACACACACACACACACACACATACACACACGCACACGCACACACACGCACACACACACAGAAAGAAAGAAAATAATCCCATTTTTGTAAATGTAATAATAATAATAATAATAATAACAATAATAACCCGCAATTTCTGATTACGTTTGTGATCATGTGAAATTAAAAGGGGGTGGAGTTGTGGGCGGGGTCATGGGCAGGGTTAAGGGTGTTAGCATGGCGTGTCTGTCAATATGATTTATTTAGATTAACATTTCCATCGAATTATAATTCTGAAGCTCCGCCCCCAATCCTAACCCTGATCATTGATTTTCAATCCAAAGCTCAGAAGCTCCGCCCTCGTGCCCCTGTCCATCAACTTATCATTCTGAAGCTCCGCCCCCGTGCCCCTTTCCATCAACTTATCATTCTGAATTCTGTCCCGCCTACCAGGAGGCGGAGCTTCTGAGCTTTGTATTGAAAGAATATTCACATTAAAAAGTAACACATACCTCGTGGCACATAGCAACAGTTGCTAAGCAAGATCTCAGTGTGCGTGTGTGTGTGTGTGTGTGTGTGTGTGTGTGTGTGTGTGTGTGAGTGCGCGCGTGTGTGTGTGTGTGCGCGCGCGTGTGTGTGTGTGCGCGTGTGTGTTACCTGCTTTGCTGCAGTCGACAGTGAACATGTTCTGTGTGTTGATGAAGGCTCTGCAAAGCCCCGCCCCCTGACACACCACCCTGCTGGCGTCGGAGGGCAGAGACACGCTGGGTTTGGAGCTGAACGCAGACGCCCTCGAGCTCTGACTCACCGACTCCACCAGCACCGAGGACGTCTCGTGAAGACTGTGTCCTCCTGAGAGACGCACACCTGCAACACACACACACACACACACACACACACACACTTATCATTCAGCTCTGCTTTACAGTCTGCTCCTCGCAGCTCATCACACACCGGTATTACTGCAGTGTGACTGTATTACTGCAGTGTGACTGTATTACTGCAGTGTGACTGTATTACTGCAGTGTGACTGAGTGACGCGCTGATCAGATCTGCACCGGACTCACTGCGGCTTACTCTGATACCGCTCACACTCAACATGTTATTATTATTATTATTATTATTATTATTATTATTAATGATACTGTTATTATTAGCTAATTTTATTTTTTATTTTATATTATTATTAGTAGTAGTTAATTTTACCTATATTTATTATTTTTATTCTCAGGGTTTGAATTTCAGCGCGGGATTGTGCATAATTTAAACCATTCCCGCAAGTTTAACTTTTATGATGCGAGAAATTCCCGCACAAATGTATTTGCTTCATCTCAGATCAAATTATGTAATACATCAACAGACGCGAAAAAAGAAATCACCGGTTCAAACAGTCTTTATTTTAGAGTTGAATTCCACAAACAGAGCTGCAGCGGCCGTCTCTGAGTGTCTCTGAGTGTCTCTGAGTGTCTCTGACTGTCTCTGAGTGTCTCTGAGTGTCTCTGACTGTCTCTGAGTGTCTCTGA
>CM040460.1:30604704-30615435 GCA_022758105.1 Pangasianodon gigas | reverse complement strand
CTGGAGACTTTGACTGTCGACTCGCTTCTTATTTCTGCAGCGAAACCCAGCAGCCTTCATTATGTTTTTATCTGAAAAGTGTCTCTTATGGAATCTGCTGCTTTCTTTACTGACATACAAACATTTTTCTGGAACATTTCATTTTGTGCTGAAAAACTAATGTTTGGAATCTAAAATGTTTTTGTACTGAATCAATAATGTAGAAGTCAGAAAATAAACATCTATAACAAAGTTTGTACTAAATAAAATTTTTTTTTTTTGCACAGTAAGACTTGCACAAGACTTTTGCACAGTACTATACATTTATATATTCAAAAACTGAAAAGGTCATAACCAACATACATGTTTCATGCTCTTTTGAGGAAAAGAAAGCACTCTCTGCTATCTGCATCACCATAAAACTTCGACCTTTCGTAACTTTTTGAAGTATTAAAATCATTCAGTTATCGCAGGCCCTTGTGATATTTATATTGCGATATTTACATTTCCGCGATATTTCGATAATTTCGATACATTGTGCAGCCCTAATTAATAACACTTTATTCACAGAGCACTTTTCATATACATGGCTGCTCAATGTTCTATAGAAGTAAAATTAAATGATTAAAATGAATGTAACTGCACGATGATAAAATAAAAGATGAAGTGAAAATATAAGTACAGGTTATAAATATCAGATTAACAGATCGGTATCCAGCGCGACCCCCAGCGTCGTGGTTACAGCGAGTTTCTGACGTGATGCGGTGATTAACATGAAGCTGTACGTGTTATGAAGTGTGTGTGTAATCAGTAATAAACTGTAATAAACACTGTTTTACCTTCGCAGGGAACAGGTTACTGGGCGCTGGGAGGATGTGTGCCATGAAGGGGCTGTCCTTAATGTCCTCGTCGTCGCAGATGACGTGCACGGCGTAGTCCCCCGGCTCCGTGGGCCAGTACCGCACGTCACATGACCCGTCACCCTTATCATCACACTCGATCTTCGCCTGAGACGGACCCTCGATCGAGAACCCTGCGGGGACGAGGTGCTGCTGTCAGCTTACAGGGAGGACACACACGCGCACACACACACACACACACACACACATTACTCACCCAGAGTGCCGACCTCAGTGCCGATGGCCTCAACCACGAAGTCGGCTGATTTTCCCACCACGCCCGTCTCTAACCCCGGACCCCACGCACGCACCTTCTGTGGCCCCGCCTCCAAACTGACCTCCACCACGAACGGGCTAAAACACACACACACACACACACACACACACATTAACTATTAAGCATTAATATTACATAGAAGAAGCACATTGTGAGTTTAACCCTATGTTTAAACCAGCGAGCAATAAAGTGCGGTCCGACGTTTCTTCAGTTCCCCGCAACTTAGGAAGGAAGTAGCAGAGATCGCTGGTGCGTCTGGTGAGAGTGTGTAGCTAGTGCAGCTAGATCGCTTTACTATTCTAATCCGAGAATGAAGCCGAGCGCGTAACACATTAATCACACACACGATTTCCACACTGATCAGTGCGTTATTTAATTTGTGTTTAACTCGTTAGCTTTAGAGGAGATAAACTGTATAGCTACTAATGTTTCTCTTCAGAACTAAAAACACTGGCCACGCCCACAAGCAACAAACTTGTCTAGTGTGAATGTAGGGTGAGGTGTGTGTGTGTGTGTGTGTGTGTCACCTGCGGGGGATGGGCTGTCCTCCCCATGTTATGGTCACTGTGTATTTTCCTGGAACAACAGGCTTATATTCGCACTCGTACACTCCATCACCGACATCTCGCACCTTCACCTGCACCTCCGCTCCAGCTAACACACACACACACACACACACACAGAGAGAGAGAGAGAGAGAGATCAGTCTCATGAGCAATGTTATCGTGAGTGTATAGGGAGTGATGAAGGTAGTGTGCACTTACTAGGGCCTTTGACAGACACTTTGAGCTCTCCACTTCCTGCTCCTTTAGTGAACACTCGGAAATCTGCGACTTCTTTCACTCGGACACCTTTCGGCTGCAGTCCTCGCCCGGTGGCACGGCACGCGTTAGCATTGCTCGCTGAAACAAGAACCAGTCAGGTGTTACTCTCTGATAAAAATGTGTGTGTGTATGCAGACGGATTGTTGTGTTAGTCAGCTTCAAATCACTGGACAGCAAACAAACACACACACGCAGACACACACATAGACACACAAACACACACACATACACACACACAAACACACACACACACACACATACACACACACACCCACACACACACAAACACCCACACACACACAAACACACACACACACACATACACACACACACAGACACACACATACACACATATAGACACACACACACACACAGGAACAGTTCTGTCTCCAGCGTTACTCCAAACACAGTGGATCAGCTGAGACGAGGTCAGTGTGTGAAGTTGGTTTCTGTCGTTCTGCACTGGAGCTATGATGCTAATGTCGCTAACAAGTAATGAAAGTGTATAGCCACCAGTTTAGCATGGAGCGCTAAGTGTGCATGTGGAACTCATTATAGCTCTCTATTTAATTTTTCTCTCTGTCTCATTTCTTCCTCTATGAAACACACACACACTCTGTCTATATATCTGTCTCTCTTTCTCTGCCTGTCTGTCTCTCACTCTGTCTCACTGTGTCTCTCTCACTGTGTCTCTCTCACTGTCTCTCTCTCACTGTGTCTCACTCTCTCACTGTCTCTCACTGTGTCTCTCTCACTGTCTCTCTCTCACTGTGTCTCTCTCACTGTCTCTCTCTCACTGTGTCTCACTCTCTCACTGTCTCTCACTGTGTCTCTCTCTTACTGTCTCTCTCTCTCTCTCTGTGTCTCACTCTCTGTCTCTCTCTCACTGTGTCTCACTCTCTCACTGTCTCTCACTGTGTCTCTCTCTTACTGTCTCTCTCTCTCTCTCTGTGTCTCACTCTCTGTCTCATTCTCTGTCTCATTCTCTGTCTCATTCTCTGTGTCATTCTCTGTGTCATTCTCTCTCTCTCTCTCTTTCTCTCTCTCTCTCACTCCCTCTGTCTCACTCTCTGTCTCAATCTCTCTGTCTCAATCTCTCTGTCTCTCACTGTCTCTCTCTCTCTGTCTCACTCCTTCTGTCTCACTCTCTGTCTCACTCTCTGTCTCGCTCTCTGCAGCAGTAAGCATTAAGCGTGCCGAGCGCTGCACTAAGCACAAAGCAGAGTTGGAATGGATTGGGGGCGGAGCAAGAGCATGTTGTGCTTGCGCTGGGCGGGGCTAAGCTCAGTCGATGCCACCTGTAGGCAGGTGGGCGGGGTTATGACAGGCTTCACCTTTAGGTTTATGTTTCCCGGGGGGTGGAGTGCGCACTGACTGTGGGTGAATGTGCAGAGGAGGAGGAGCACTAACCGGAGCTGGAACAACACACACACATACTCACATCACTGCAGCGTGGGAGGAGCTTATTCTAATTAACTTAATTCATTCATTTATTCATTAATAACACCCTGTCTGCAGACAGGCGGAGCTACAGGATAAAACAACATGGCTGTCTAGAGGAGAATGTGGGGTGGGGGTGGTGGATGGGGCAGGGGTATGTGTGGGGTAAGTGTGATTATTGGTTGGGGCGTGGTTACTGGTGAGAGATGGGTTATTGATTGTGGGTGTGGTTATTGATTGTGGGTGTGGTTATTGATTGTGGGCAGGGTTATTGATGGTGGGTGGGGTTATTGGTAGTGAGTGTGGTTATTGTTTGTAGGCGGGGTTATTGATAGTGGGTGGGGTTATTGATGGTGGTTGTGGTTATTGGTGAGGACAGGGTTATTGGTGGTGGGTGTGGCTATTGATAGTGGGTGTGGTTACTGATGGTAGGTGGGGTTATTTTTTGTGGGTGGGGTTATTGATTATGGGTGTGGTTATTGTTTGTGGGCAGGGATTTATTGGTGAGGGCAGGGTTATTGATTGTGGGCAGGGTTGTTGGTTGTGGGCGGGGTTATTGATTGTGGGTGGGGTTATTGATGGTGGTGGGTGTGGTTATTGGTTGTGGGCGAAGTTATTGTTTGTGGGCAGGGACTTATGGGTGAGGGCAGAGTTACTGGTGGTGGGTGGGGTTATTGATGGTGGTGGGTGTGGTTATTGTTTGTGGATGGGGTTATTGATGGTGGGCGGGGTTATTGATTGTGGGTGGGGTTATTGATGGTGGTGGGTGTGGTATTGTTTGTGGATGGGGTTATTGGTTGTGGGCAGGGTTATTGATTGTGGGCGGGGTTGTTGATTGTGGGCGGGGTTATTGATTGTGGGCGGGGTTACTGACGGTGAACACGCACTCACCCTCAGAGACTTGCACTCTGTAGGGGCTGTGGGGGATGGGCTGCCCGGCGAACAGCACTTCCACACTGTGTATTCCCTCTGCAGTGGGTTTGTAGGTGCAGCGGAACACGGCGTCTCCTTTCTTCTCCAAAATCACCTCCACCGTGTCCTTCTTTCCCTGGGGGTCTGTAATCACCACGCTGACATCACCAGCTCCCGCCCCTGACACCCGCACACACACCACACCACCAGCACTCATTTATTTATTCATTCATTTAATCTTTTCTTTTTATGGCTTTCATTCTGTTTTTTTTCTTTCTTTGTTTATTTATTTATGTGTTTCCTTTCATTATTTATTTTATTTACTAAATGCTTTCTTTCTTCCTTTCTTTCTTTCTTTCTTTCTTTCTTTTCTTCCTTCCTTTGTTCTTTCATCTCCTCATCACATTAATAATGCACATTAATTTTCAGACTGTTAAACGTTTAAAAGCTTTTGACATTTATATAAGTGCAGATGTTGTTCAGGATAATGCACACCTGCTCTGTGATGTATTTTATAGTTATTATATGTGTTAAATATAATGGTGAGCAGGTTTATCACTCTGCGTGTGTGTGTGTGTGTGTGTGTGTGTGACTCACCTGCAGTGTAAATGTCGAAGTAGGTGGGTTTGTGAGCGACGTTGCCCACGGGGTCGAGACCCGGACCTCGCGCCTGGACTTTACTAGGATCACCGAGAGCTTTAGCCACGTTGACCAGGAACGGGCTCTTATCAATATCCTGTCCTGCAAACAACACCTTCACCTGGAACAGTCCAGAAAAGGAAAACAATCAGTGTGTGTTCCAGCAGCTGCGGAGTTACTGCACAACTCTGAATGACAACAAAATGATGACATCATCAACAAGCGCCAGATGATCACACGCTAGCAGAGAGAGACCAGAACACTCTCGCTCTTGTCAGAGTTTACTACAAAGCATCATGAGCATGTGGTCATGGGTCACGACCCAATCAGCCATAACAGTCAGCTAAGCTAAGGTCTGTGTGTTTCGTAAGCAGATTTAGCTAGCTAGCTAAGCATTTAGCAGCCACAACCCAGTTACCATGACAACATCCAAGTGTGTGTTGTTGTACCTTGTGAGGTCCAGCCACTTTGGGCACGTAGCTGACAGAGTACGTCCTCTTCTTGTCATTATTAGCAACAACTTTAGCCTAAAAACACCAGAATCATTTGTGTAATAGTCTCAGGTTTAACTCCAGATAATTCATATAATAACAAAGTGGTGCAGTTGTCATTATCATTGTTGTGAAGTTACTATGGAAACACAAAACGTACTTCTTCAGTGTGACCTTCGGGATCCTCCACATAAACGATGACCTCACCAAGCCCCGCCTCCAGCGTCTCCACCGTAAAGTGTGTAGGTTTCAGCACCATGTTTCCCTCCGGCTCAATTCCTGTTCAATACAGTTACATTAACATCCATATCTCAGAATAATTACACAACTTTAACTACACAAACATGTAAACGACACAAACATGTAATCATCACCTCGATTTAGTGTCTCATGGCTTCAGCAGTAAGATGTTGTGCACGAGTAACTGTCAGAGCATGATATAAAATAAATACACTGTAAAATAGCAGGATGTGCTGGATCAAGTGCTATTCTGTGTGCTGCTGAATAACGAGTGTGGAAGCCATTTTGTTAAATTAAACCAGTGATTAATGTGATCATTACAGATTGCACTATTTGTGGTAAAACTCTGTCTCGGACTCTTCTACTCAAAAGAATCTGGCAACCGCGGAGATGGGAACTACACGCAGCTGATTTTAATAATCTGAATGTGGAGCTCAGAAAATCCACTTCAGCAGCTGCGTAACTCTGAATACCAGCAACTTTCCCAGCGTAAATACTGACGTAGCGTTTGGACTTGAGTCACCGACTCAGAATACGGCCCGCAGTGGAGACGAGGGATTTGGGACGTGACCCACCTGGTCCGTAGGCTTTGGCCTTTTTGGGGTGCAGCTGTTTGGGTTTAATGGGAGCGCCGGGTTTCAGCTTGGCCTTAGGGAACTGAGAGAGATACGTCATCACTGAGTGCTCATCTACATCCGGGTCAACGATCTCCTCAGGGGCGATAACCTGCAGGTCAAAGGTCAAACACAGCGTTAATGACTAGGCAGCCTATCAATAACAGCTTATATGTGTGCATGTGTGTGCATGTGTGTGTGTGTGTGTTTGTGTATGTGTTTGTGTGTAATCACTTGTGGCACTCCGAGCCAATCGTCTGCCTGCTGCATGGCCTCCCGTGCGTTCTGCACCGGCTTATTCGGATCCCATGTCTCCCAATCCGGACACAAGCCTACACACACACACACACACACACACACACACACACAAGGTTTAGAAAGACAGTTAAAGAGAGACGGTTGAAGAGAGATGGAGAGACAGATAGACAGAGAGACCATAATAGACAGGAAAAGAGAGATGGAGAGAGAGTAATAGGGAAAGACAGATAGAGAAAGAGGCAGTAATAGAGAGATAGATAGAGAGAGACAATTAAAGAGAGAGACCAGAAGAGAGACAGATAGAGAGAGACCATAATAGAGAGAGATAGATAAGAGAGAGAGAGAGAGACAGTAATAGGGAGATAGAGTTAAAGAGAGAGACAGATAGAGAGAGACCGGACGAGAGAGACAGATAGAGAGAGACCGGACGAGAGAGACAGATAGAGAGAGACCGTGATAGGGAGAGACAGTTATAGTGAGACAGGAAGTCACGTGGTTGTCATCCTCATGTCACAGACAGAAAAAAGTTAAAAAGTATCTGAACAGTGAAACTCAGACAGGTTCCTCAAGGTTCTCTATGTAATGAACGTGTCTGAGGAACATCACTCGGGTTCTCAGTTCCTCTGTGTTCCTCAGGAGCTGAGCAGAACCCTGAGTGCAGATAAACATCGTTCTAGAGAGAGAAGATAAACAAGCAGACTTCTGTGGAAACGTCCTGAATTTAACTCGGACATGTCCTTATTAGTGCACTGAGGAACTGCGGGAGTGTTAGAAGAGCTGAATCTCGCCAGTGTGTGTGTGCGCGCATGTGTGTGTGTGTGTGTGTGTGCGCGTGCGTGTGTATCTGTGTGTGTGTGAGCGTGTGTGTGTGAGTGTGAGTGTGTGCGCGTGTGTGTGTGTGTGCGCTCCTGCTGTTCTTCCTCGTAAGAAAACACAGCCCTGTATGGTCATAGTGGTCGGTTGTTCTGCTAAATGTCAAATACACTGCAACACACACACACACACACACACACACACACACACACACACACACAGTCACCATGAGGAAAAAACTTCTCATAATCCTTTCCAAACCCAGGCTGCAGTGATGACTCTTAACCTTACATGCTTTGAAAGGTCAAAGGTCGTGTGTGTGTGTGTGTGTGTTAATAAAATGTGTTTTATAAAAAGCTTTGCTCAGGGGAAGAGTATTTGACCTGGTGAAAGCTCAGAGCCTGAACACACACACACACACACATGACTTTTCCCTGGAGTGACACTAAGCATGTGCCAATAATCTTCGATATAAATATATTGTGATATTTATTACACACAGTGTTGTTACCATGGATACTGCAGGGGGAGGAGTCAGCACAGCCCTGGTCTACTAGAGTAAAGTGTTCTTTCAGGACGACACGACCTCATAAAAGTTTTATTCCTCTTATACTACAGCAATTTATCAATGAGTACAACATTTAATTTATTACAGAACAACACATTGTACTGTTTATCCGTTTATAGTTACATTTAAGTTAGTTTCTGTTGTGGCTTATGTTATAGCAGCTATAAACACTCGTTCCCTCACCAGCCTCTCTTTATTCTCTCTCTTAACGTTAATGAGACAAAATAAAACGCAGTTTGTTACGCATGTTACTGAGAAACCGCAAAGAAGCGTAAACTCCTCTGTCCTGAAGATGTTGGAAAACTTAAAGTTACAGCTTTACCTCTGACTGTTACAAAGCGCTGACACTGGAGACTCCTTCCATACATGTTACATAAACACATTTCTCCTTACAGAAAACTTTACCATACCCCTGTGAATGAGCTGTTACTATAGAAACGATAACGTATTAGAACAAGCGCATTAATATAAACCTGCACTACTGTCAGAGCTGCTGTTACAGAAAACTAATCAACACCTTCTGACCAATCAGAGTGCAGGATTCAGCAGTGCTGTGGGTGTAAATGGGACGAGCTCTAACACACAGGGCTGTGTTTCATTCTGTAGGAAGAATCCTTCGATGGCTGCGCAGAAGACATTTCTTTATTCATTATTATTCGCTGGTGTATTAGTACACCTGAGGGTGTTACACCTGAGGGCGGAGCCAAAAATAAAACATTAGCCTCGGTGACTAGTGAAGTATCGGCTAGTTATTTAGCCATATGAGCTAACTACGTAATGATTGCGCTTTGTGTAAGAAGAAAGGCTGCCTAGCTAGGGAACCTAACAATCTGTAGACTCTGAAACGCTAATGATATTTCTGAAACAAGACTCAAACCCAAACCTGTGTGTGTCTGTGTGTGTGTGTGTGTGTGTGTGTGTGTGTGTGTACCTGGTGCACAGTTATCCACCAGCGCTCCGAGTGCTTTTCCGTCCCTCCAGTCGCGGTTGAAGTTGTTGATGGGAAGTTGAGGGACTTTGTTCTGGATCCAGCCGAGCAGACGCTGTTTGGGAGTGAGCTTCTTCTTCTCCTCGTCCTCCTCCTCATCATCCCACATGGGCATGGAGATGGAGTAGTGCAGGATCAGAGTCCAGATCATACCCAGGATCAGCTTCAGGTTCCCGTCCACGATCGCCTTACTGTCTGTGGATCAGAGAGACAGACAGATCGGATCAGACAGACAGATCAGAGAGACAGACAGATCGGATCAGACAGACAGATCAGAGAGACAGACAGACTGGATCAGACAGACAGATCAGAGAGACAGACAGATCGGCTCAAATGTAGTGTTTTTCCTCCACTACAGCTTTTTGCGTGTTCACACGGTGTTAATACATTTTACTGGACTCTGAAGTTGGATATTTCAGAGACGGGAGTCCTGGTGTCTGATCTAAACATGGCTGTGTGTTAGTGTGTGTTAGTGTGTGTTAGTGTGTTGGGCAAGCATCACTTAACCTCATTAACAGGACATCTGACGTTAATCACTATTTGGCATTTTAAACTCTTTACTTGTTTAATCAAAGAACCGAGTACGAGGTGACAAACGCAAAAAGAGTAATCGTCTTTTCTATCTGTTTTTTTTTTTTTGAAGCCGTTCTGCTACGTTTAGACAGAGAGCAGTCTAAATTAACAGTTTGAAATTTCAGTGTAAAGTTTTGCTATATATAAAACAATAAAAAAATCACACATTTTAAATAATGTAATTACATGTAAATGTTAAATAGATGAAGAAGCTAACTGTATTGTTCATATGCTAATTAACCCCGCCCACTCCAAGTGTTGTGTCATTGGGAAAGCATGGAGGAATCTTGCTGAAGTGAGGAATCTTGATGTCATGGCTGGGGTGAATTCATCCAGAGCGCTTGTTCAGTGCCACAACATCGTTACTACACCCGCTAAATCCTGAACTTCGGCTCTGCTTTGGAATTACGGATGAAGAGCAGCGGAAATGCAGCACCTGTAGCTAAGCAACGATGAAGAAAAGAATTCCGTCTTATTAAACAAGAACCTCCCAAATTTATTAAACAGGAACCTCTCAAATTTCTCTCTCTCTCATTAGCTATTAGCTCTCTAATGAATATGAGAGTATAGACGTTACAGTCAGCTCTTTACGCTGCTCCGGGTGGCGGTGGATCCGGAGTCTATCCCGGGAATACTGGGCGAGAGGTAGGGATACACCTGAAATGGGACATCAGTGCATTATCACACTCATTCACTCCTACAGGGTAAATATAGTGCAGCCAATCCTGTGTGCTTTTGGGAGGAAACCGGAGAACCCAGAGGAATCCACAGGAACATGGGGAGAACACGTGGAACTCCACACACACAGGAACCTGAGATCAGAATCCAACCTGGAACCCTGGAGCTGTGAGGAGACGACACTACCTGCTGTACCACTGTGTTAATGAGTGAGTGTGTGTGTGTGTGTGTGTGTGTGGTATTCCTCATGTGTGATGTGCCACCAGGAGTGTCGCAGGTCAGCACTAACACACTCGGCCTTTCACACACACTCATAAACGAGCAGTCGCACTCGGCATGTTTCTGTCTCTCTCTGAGCTCACCAAAGGCATAAACATGAAGTGTGTGTGTGTGTGTAAAACTATGACTCCATGTGTACTAGGGAAATGATTAGTGCTGCGTAACACACACTGCTGACCTTCTGCCCTCTTATACAAAACACTGACCTTCAGGACCAAGTGTGAGACCTTCACACACACACACACACACACACACACAC
>CM040460.1:30588867-30602860 GCA_022758105.1 Pangasianodon gigas | reverse complement strand
GAAGCAGAAACAGAAGCTGAAGCAGAAACAGAAGCAGAAACAGAAGCAGAAACTGAAGCAGAAGCTGAAGCAGAAACAGAAGCAGAAACTGAAGCTGAAGCAGAAGCAGAAACAGAAGCTGAAGCAGAAACAGAAGCAGAAACTGAAGCAGAAACTGAAGCAGGAGCAGAAACAGAAGAAGGACGGTACCGATTGAGACGAGTTTGATGTGCTCCCGGTCCAGGAACTCAAGCGCCACGGAGACGTTCTCCAGCTTCATCTGCCTGAAGTTGGGCCTGACATGGTGTTTGCGGTACATCTTCTTCTGGCTCAGCACCTCCAGCAGGGCGATGAGCTTCAGCCCATCGCTCAGGTCGCGCTGCAGATCCGTCACCGTCTTGTTGATGCACTTCAGGTGCTCATTGCACCACCTGGTGAAGGTGTTCTGCTGGATCTTCTTCCACGGCGCGTCCTCGGCCAGGTCCTTCTCCGTTGAAGGCATCTCGTCCTCCTCCTCGAAGCCGAGGTCCGTGTCGGGCCAGGTCCTGCTCTCCTGCTGGCTCGTCATCTTCCCGCTGCTCTGCGCCTGCTTTTATACCTGAGTGCGGAAAAAGGCTTGTCGCGGAATACTGCTGAACTTTACACTGCGGCTCGCCGGGGTGTGTGTGTGTGTGTGTGTGTGTTTTAATTCTCGTGCTCTTGTTGAATGTAGTTGCTCCTTCCTAATGGGCTGAAGAAGAAGAAGAAGAAGAAGAAGAAGCAGACGGTGTCTATGATAAATGAGAGCGTGAGAGACTCAGCGCAGCGTGTGCGCGTGTAATGAGGGAGAACGAGGAGGCGCGCGGCTTTATACAGAGCGGAGAGCGCGCGCCTCACACCGCAGGAATGCACAAGGACACATGCATGATGATGAACACATTTCTGAACACACACACACACACTCACACACACACACTCACACACACACACACTCACACACACACTCACACACAGACAGACGGGACAATGCACGCTATTTTTACACTCACCAAAATGGGCTGTTGGGAAACCTGTCTCTCTCTCTCTCTGTCTGTCTCTCTCTCTCTCTGTCTCTCTCTCTCTCTCTCTGTCTCTCTCTCTCTCTCTCTCTCTCTGTCTCTCTCTCTCTCTCTCTCTCTCTCTGTCTCTCTCTCTCTCTCTCTCTCTCTCTCTCTCTCTCTCTGTGTGCTCATCAAAGCAGCTGAACAAGCAAACAATTATTATTATTATTATTATTATTATTATTAGCTGCCAGAATTTAGCTGCCACTGCAACAAACAAAACAAACAAACAGATAGATAGATAGATAGATAGATAGATAGATAGATAGATAGATAGAGAGATGGATAGATAGATAGATAGATAGATAGATAGATAGATAGATAGATAGATTTGAAGCTGGATGTCAGAGTGATCACAGCTTTTAAATAACAATTCTGACTTTACAGTAAATAAACTCCTCCAGTTCTTCATCACTGTAAACTCATTAAATCATTTATTTTTTGCAGATTAAAAAAAAGTCTGACGGAGAAGAAGAACACAGAGTTTATACAGAACTCCACACTGCTGTTCTTCAGGAGGAGTCGTGATGGGACGAGCTCTCACACTTTCAGTGTAAATTAATAGAATTTAGGAATCTCATTTCAACATCTGAGCTGTGTGTGTGTGTGTGTGTGTGTGTGTGTGTGTGTGTGTGTGTGCGTGTGTGTTATAGAAGTTGATCAGCTATCAGGTGAAATGGACATGAATGTTACTGAAGCTCAGACTGAGCCGCACATGAACATCACTGATTCCTGCGTGTCCTGATCTCATCTCTTCCACAGTTACATAAAGAAAAACAATAACAGGTTAAAATATCACACACTTTGTCAGGTTCAGAAAAAAATAATCTGTTTGGGAGCTGAACGAGTCGACTCTGATTCACTGAAAAGAACCGAATCCCATCGATATCAATGAAACATTTCTAATATTTTTAATGAAACATTTCTCTCCTGCTGCTTATTGTCACATTTACGCGGATAATGCTTACCAGCTTTTTCATTTAAATTGTATTATATTATTTTTAATTTAGTGTAAAAGTCATTTGTAATTAATCTGCTTGCTGTGTAATTTTCACAGCCTTTTTCCAACTTTACATCATCATGCTTTTTCCTTTTCTTATTTCCAATATGGCACAAAACTCTAAAAAAAAACATCCTGGATAATAAAATAAACTTGTGTTGACTTTAAACACAAATGAAGCTCAGATCAGCTGATGAGGATTTCTGTAACAGTGAAATGTCATGTGTAGAAATATAAACGGTGATGATTCAAACTGACTCATGAAGCACATATAAATAAAACCTGACTATTACAGTAAAATCTTTTAATTTCATGCGACAGATGTTTTATTCACACTCTGGAGTTTCTGATATTTCTGAAAAGTCACATTGTTTATGTTATTTATCTTATAGAGCTACAGGGAATAAATAAAGCACCAGATTCAATTCCATTAAACCTCATAAAATCATCTGATACTGAAGCAGGTAAAGTTACAGCTGAGAGTCGTCATGCTTCACTTGTGTCACTGACGTAACGTCTCCGGAAGTGACGCGTCAGCGTCGTTATCATACACAATGACGTCATGACGCAGGGCAGGAGAATGAACGAGAGACTCCGTCAGGCTGCTGGGAAAACCGCCGTGTTCACTTACAGCCTGTAGGGTTATTAATAAACCACACACTCACACTGAACACATGTCTCACACACACACACACACACACACTCACACTGAACACATGTCTCTCTCTCTCACACACACACACACACTGAACACATGTCTCTCTCTCTCACACACACACACACAGAAAAACTCTCTGTTGTGTTTCCGTATTTAACTTAAAGTTTCAAACTTTAGAGTCACAGTTTACAAAATAAACCTGATATTTCTATTTAATGGAGAAAAAGAAATCACTTTAGATAAATCACCAAGTTTCTTTTTTTCATCGTCAAAAGGAAGTCTAGTGAGTTAATCCTGAGTAAAACTCTGTCCAGAACTCTTATGAAGAGTATTATGAAGAATGATACACTTAATTAGTTTCGCTGCAGCAGTAACACACACGTAGGATTAAATATAAATAAATATGAGAGTAAGATTAACAGAGCTGAAGACGTGCTGATGGCTTCAAACCAGAAAACAAAACACAATAAAATGCTTAAACCAGAGCAATAAAATGATTACACTGCAGAAAATCTGAGCAAGTGAAAATATTTTAATCCAAAAAGTTCTTATTATGAGATTATCAGACACGAAACTTCAGATTATTCAGCGTGTGTTTCGATGCTTTCACACATTTCAAGCTTTGGCAGATATTATTGCTTCTTTCTAGAAATAAATCCTTAAAACTAGAACATTCTGCCAACAGAACAAGACTGTTTCAAAATATGTACAGAAATAGGTTTTATAATCATATATTTGGTTTAATAGAAAATATTAAGTATATTTTTTTTGCAGTGTATAAAATGAATATTTGATTTATTTTGTATTGTTTTATTGCTCAGACTGTGTTCATACTCTTGTGTTTTATAGTTCAGTAGAAATTCTAATTTATCCGAGTTCCTAATCAATATTTCCAGCTTCAGTCACAAACTGAAAAAGAAAGTGTGTGTAACTGGAGAAAGAGGATGAACAGAGAACCGAGTGAGCGATGAGGGTCATGGCGTGTGATTAAACTCGTCTCTGAAGACGTAATTACAGCATCACGAGGCACGTTCATGCTTTCAAACGATCTGAGGATGATGATCTGATGATGGCTCCTGGACACACTCCTACCGCTGTGTGTGATGTAGTTAACACACACTTCAGCGTCGAGCTGGTGAGCTAATAAACCCAAAGTGTACGCTGACTCCTCACTGACACGCTGAAAAACATTTACTGAGAAATTATACATGATTATTATTATCTTTAATAACCACTAACACTCCTGAGAGCTAAAGCTAACTACAGCTAATCCTAAATCACGAGCAGAGACAGAACGCTAATAACTTTATATTAAAATGCTACAAATATAAGTCATAGCTAATCATGTGTTATAAACAGTACAATAAAACACACAACTCAAAATCAACAATGTGCTTATTTATTGACATGACAAACGTTTAGAAAGAGACAAAAGCATAAAGGAGACGAGGTTTTCATGTTGGTGTTGTTGGTGCAAACTGGAATATTGCTTTATTTTGCTTTTCTTTAATCTTCTGCTGGATTTCTTTTGTGTTATTTTCAACTACAGTCTACACAACACACAACACACAACACACAAACACTGACTAAATCACCGTACAGCTCCAACTGCGACTGCGTCAGCGAAAACACTCTCATATACAAATCTATAAATATTAACCATGTTAGAAACTATATTTATTACACTGTAAGATATTCCACTGAGAGTAATACAAACTAAATAAAACATTCTTAAAATATAAAATGCAAAGCACAAACAATACGTCACAAAAGATAACACAAAATATTAAAATCTGAGTTTTAGTCTCAGCACAAAAAGGCGGAGCGCCGTCTCTAAACCTACCACAGCGAAATAATATTTCACTCAATATTACAAGTTTGTTTATTTAAAGAGAAAAAATACTGCTAATAAATGGGAAATAATCATATAGTGAATGTTTTTCTGTGCTGCTAGAGATGATCACGTACAGAATCTTCTCACTGAACCTCTGTGTTTTATAAAGACGTGTGAGTTAGAAATGAGACGTGTTTCGACATCACGCTGAAGGTTTAAAGTCATTTTAACAATCAGATTTAAACTCTTTAACTCTTTAATCAAATCCTGGGACTTTATTACAAACTGAATTTAAATCTCTTTTTTTTTAAATCACAATTTGTCAAACTTTTTGTACCTGAATAACTTTAAGAACACGATCATTTCATAACCTGATATTTTAAATAATATTTAATGCTTATAATGTGCAAATCTAGCAAAGATATCAGTAATAGTGATTCAGGCTTTAAGTCGTAATTAAAAAGAATTTTTTTAATATATAAAACTATTATTTTTATTTATAGTGCACTATAGTATCTTTTTTCTATGTACATTTTTTGTGAATGTACAGCACACTGACACTCAGAAGTTTTTGACCCCTGTTTTATTACGGCTTGTTTATGTGACTTGTGGTGTAAGAGGAATAAAACACTCGGGGACGTGCTGTTAGAGGAAAACAATCAACACACACTTCTGATGGTCCGTGTGTGTGTGTGTGTGTGTTATAATCGATCAGTAATAAACCCTGTCTGAGTCTATAATATAAACTACTGAGGTGAATTTATCATTATTATATAAAGTGTATTTTTTGACACAATTCAGACTACACACACACACACACACACACACACACACACACTTATGCTTAAAGATCTGCCTTTTTTTTGTTTTGTTTTGTTTTGGTTTTTTTTTTTACAAAACTACATGACGACAGTATTTTCTTTTTCAGACGTCATTAAAAGCTGCTTCAGCGTTCATGAGCGCATCGTTACTGAGGCTTGGTGTCTACTTCCTGTTTCTTACTTCCTGCTTGCGAGTGCTCGCCACTTCTTGTGCATTATGGGTAACACACACTGCTGTATTAATGTTAGAGCCGAGTCTGTGTTCTAGTGTTTGAGACGAAGCCTTAAAGTGACGATGTTCTAGTAAAAGACACTAACTACGCAGGAACGCTAGCTAATGCTAAACTAAATAACTAAAAAACACATTGCACTATATAACAGATTAATTTACACAACAACACTTAAGATAAATAGCTGAATAAATTAACGTCTTCACAAAACATAGAGCTGATATTATAAATTAGATTCCAAGCCATATATAAATCTGTTAGTAAAGAACTTTTGTACAAAATGTTTAAAGAAAGTTGCAATAATAATAATAATAATAATAGTCACATTTTGTTATTTTCTTCAATAAAGAGTCAAAGAGCCCAAAGCCCAAAAAGCCCTGTAGTCATGGAGAAGGTCAAAAGGTCAAATGATCAGCTGTCTGTGGGTCAAAAGGTCCAAAATTAAAAAATTTTCTTCCCGCTCTCACATCCACTGACTCCATTTTAACTCCCTGAAACACATAAACACAATTCCCAACATTCCATGAGTGTGTGAGTCGTCGTTCTACGCTTCTTTACTCACCGAAAATCGGATCAGAACCTCATCAGACATCACGTCCTTCAGCCTCGTCAAACGTCATAAATTATTCGCTATCACTCGGCTCTCAGCTTCCCTGAATACAGCTAGTATTACTGTTCACCTAACATAGCTAGCTAGTTAAAACAGATAGCTAGCGAAATAGTTAAAATAGACAGCTAACTAAATAGTTAAAAATAACTAGCTAGTTAAAACAAATAGCTGGATATTTACAGCAAAATGTTAGCTAGTTAAAACAAATAGCTGGATCATTAAAACAGATAGCTAGCTATTTATAGCAGGTAGCTATATAACAGTTAAAACATAGCTAGATAGCAAGTTAGCTATATAAGATTGCTAAATAAGCTGTGTTAGATTAGCTAGTTATTTAACTATGGAAGGATAGTATGACAGGTCCACTGTGTTTGTAACAGAAGAAAACCCTCAAATGTGACTAAAATAATTAGCTCAGAGGGGTAAAGCTAACGCTCCTCACACAAATCCCGATGACGTCACTGGAACTGTGTGTGAATAAAAAGCCTTGTTGTACCTGCTGCTGTTCAGGACGCGAGCTCGGACCACCAGCACCACAGAACTGCCATGATGACGATCATTCCTAAGAAAGGCAGTGAAAGAACAGCAGACTCAGTGCAGAACTGAGGGTGTGATGAAGGGATGGGATGGGAGAGAGATGAAACAAACAAACAAAAAAAAACAAATTAAGGCATAAATGAAGGGTGAAGCAACAACAACAAAACACACACACACACAGACACAAATACACATCTCCTTATGAAACCATAATGAAGGTGTGGAGGAACCGTGACTGAAATGAGAAACAGAGACAGACACAGATTTCAACCTTTATCAGTAATTTGATTTAAATAATCATTAATAAATCACCAACACCACTGATTCTTTCAGATGTATTCAGTGTCAGAAATCATCTGAAGTCAGTCACATGCATCAAATTCACTGCTTTATTGTTTCCAATTAATCTCATGAAGGTTTTGATAAATAATTTAACGTTTCAGCTAAACCGAGAAAAGTTTTGCCTTCAGCCTCAGGTTATTTGAGTAGAAATGGTGATGTTGGAGATTAGAATTTGGAGGTTGGAGGTTAAGGTTATAAGTTGGAGGTTAGTTATTGGTGGTTGGGTGCTGAGGGTTAAGTGGTAGATTTACATTTACATTTTGCTGACACTTTTATTCAAAGTGACATACATCTGAGACAGGACACATCCAAGCAGCTGAGGGTCTAACTGTGTGACCACAACCTTCTGATCAGTGGCCCAAAACCTTAACCACTGAGCGGTACTTCCTAACGTCTACGCTACGGTGCGACAGCACATTTGGAAAGTAACAGTACTTTCAACTAAGCTTTAGACTGTGGTGGAGGTTGGAGGTTAAATATCAGGGATTGGGTGCTGAGGGTTACAGGTTAACAGATTAAGTGGTGGAGGTTAGAGGTTAGATGGTTGGAGATTAAATATTAGGTTGCCTGTGTACTTTTTATACATCTGGAGGATTAACACAGATATCCTCTAGAGGGCGGGTCAGAGCCGAAACATCCCTGTCCATCAGGTTTCCATGTGAACCAGTAAAATATTTAGCAGGTTCATGCTATATTTGTCTCTGTGCAGCTGCTTGGAGATGTTCAACTCTTTAAAACTTCCTGCTGTTATTGTGATTGTTGTCATGAGCTGCATCTCATATAGGTTAGAAACAGGGGAAAAAAAATAAAAGGTGCGGGGCAGGGCTACGTCATGAACAGGATTGAGAAACACAGATCTAGAAGATCCACTTTTCAGTGATTTGGAGTTATGAAGTTATTTAAATTCAACACTAAACTTCAGGGAAACTGGTTAATGCTCAAATGTGCAATAGTACATAAGTGTGTGATTTGAGGCAAAACTCTATTTTCTTTATTCTGTAACAGACATCATGTCACACTGTGCTATACTGCCCCCACTACTTACGTTACGGTACATGCACGTGTCATGGTAATTTTTTCGGATGTGCGGAATTGATGTGCTGAATGAATGCAAGATGAACGAAACAGCCATCTTGCTGCTTCATAGTTAAACTCTTGTAGAAACCCGGCCTTAGAGGTTTTGGTCAACTCAGCCCCACCTGTCTCTCCTCTGTGAGTTTCTCTAGCTCCTCTCTACAGCGCAGTAGCTCCAGCTCCAGCTCAGACCGCTCCTTCTGACTGGTCTCAAACAGGGCCTGTAGCTCCCTCAGCTCAGTCCGCACACCATCACACTGCCATCACAGCAAAAACACACAAAACACATAATACAGATGAAAAATAGTCTGTCTGTTTGCCACAATGTACCTACAGCATGGTACTTGCCCTAGTGTACCTGCTTCAACATATTCACTCCATCATATCTGCCCCGGTACACCTGCCCCAGCGTACTGTACATACCCCAGGCTACCTGTTCCTGTATCAATAGCAGCAACAAGCTGGCCTACCTAACCTAGCATACCTGTCTCAGTGTATCCACCCTAAGTACTTGCCTAAGCATACATGCTCCAGTGTAAGTACCAGAGCCTGTCTACCCCAGCATAAATACCCCAGTATATCCATTCCAGCATGCTTCTTCCAGTGTATCTGCTTCAACAGGTCTACCCCAGCCTGATAACCAGCCTGTCTTACTCTATCTACTTGCCCTAGCCTATCTATCCCAGAGTTTATCTGCTCTAGATTCATCTGGCCCAGTCTACAGTATATTCCAGTTTATCTGCCTCATAGAGTACCTCTTCAGCCATACTTCCAAAGCACCCTTGTCCCAGTGTGGGGGTATGTTGGGGTGGATAGGTATGCTGATATCTTGGAAAGATACCCTCTGGTGTCTACCCTGAGCCTATCCTAGCTTGTCCACTCTGCTGTAATACATATAATACACATATATACATACAGTATATACTCTACCGGTATATACTCAGAGTGTCTACCCAAGCCTATATATTCCTGCATACCTATCCCAGGATATTTGCCCATGTTATTCTACCCTAGCTCACCAGGGCAAACTTATGTGTGTAACTACCAGCGTACCTGCCCCAGCTGATCCACCCCAGCGTACCTGCCTCTGCAGTTGTTCTGCTCTCTCCTCAGCTTGTTTGAGCTGCTCTCTCAGGGAGAAAGTCTCTGAGAACCCTGAGCTCAAACTGGTGGGCGTGAGAGGCTTTCCATCAAAGGAAATATTCTTCTGAATACAAACGTCCACAAATCTGCAGGTGGAACCTGATCCCCCAATTACATTCGTCTGAATCCCTCCATCCTCCTTTTCTTCACGTTCCACACCACCTGAACTGCTCAAAATAAGAAAAAGCCTATTACAACATGGATAACAGCTTAAGTTACACTGGTGAGTCTGCATGAGTGTTGTTTTTTTTTTACCTTGTCCTCTGCAGCATGTGTAGTCTCTCTGTCAGTTTACTGTTGGCCTCCTTCAGGGTCTCACACTCCAACTTCAGACTGGCAAACTCCTCCTTCAGCTGTTCCACATCACCTGATAAAACAGTCATTTAACAGGCATTCACTCAACGACTCAGTGACCTGGACCTACACCAGGTAGGTTTTTGCATCCTGAGTCTTAGTATTATCCACATAAACACATTAGATCGTCTGTCAATCAGACCACTTCAGAAGGTCTGAGATGCTGGATATTATACAACTATAAATACATCCTTGTCTGCAAGCCACACTGGACAACCAGTCCTATGATGCATGCACTCCATCTGCTCCATGCTGCCATACAGGAATAGAAGAAAATCTGCACAGATGGTTTAGACTAAAAACAAACTACTGCTGTCTGAAATAATCAGCACACTCCTGGAGTAAGACTCACTGTGTTAAAGGATCTAAACAGTTTGCTGCAGAAGTCAACCATTTGCACAAAAGTCGGTTGTCAGTGTTATAATGGAGAGGGGTGATTGGTGTAAATGAACTAGAGTAGCTAAGGCCTCTCTCTTTCAAGAAAAATAAATAAAGAAATGAATAAAAATAATGTTCAAATCTTATTTGATGTTAATGAATGGCTTGAACTGGATTTTTTTTTATTTTAATCAATCCAAAAACAACAGCACCACCAATGACTGTAAGAAAAAACCATGCATATGTAGTAGAGGTTGACGTCTTTCTAGCCCAGACTGTAGATTCATTCAGCCTATCAGTGACAGTTGTGTCAGGTAATTATAGTGACACACATCCTAGATTTGGTGTCCATTAGGGCTGATCTATTTAAGCCCTCATTGCTGAAACATCCTTCACACACGAAGAGCAATGAAGCCGCATGTGAACAGCAAAATCTCCAGCTACATCTTACAACTACATCTCAAAATCTGCACAAAATCACCTGAAACTAGCTCAAAAAGTTCTGCCTTTAGATGAGATACTAAAAGTAAACTGACTAAGAACACATCATCCAATCAAAGTAAAAAAATCACACGAAGGGATGAAGGAAGAGTAAGTTTTGTCAGGTTTGAAAGAAAGAGCTGAGGAAAGGCAAGTGCAGTGTGATTATAGACTTGAAAAAACTTAAAAACATTAGGAAACAGGAATGGCTCTGCTTGTCTATGAGAGAGTGTGTGTGTGTGTGTGTGTGTGTTGTGTTCCTGTGTGTATGCGTAATAGTTTTATAAAACCCAGATAAATAGCGAGTTACCGATAGATATTAAAATTTATTTTCGATATCCCGATGATCCGTCACTTTACGTAGAAAACAGTCCACAGACAAGATTCGTGAAGCAGCAATGTGTCTTAGTCACTCAGTCAGTTCTACGGTACTGGTAGAGTGTAAAGCTTTAAGGCTTAGGATTAGTCAACTCAAGAATATGAGTCATGATCTAAAGTCTGATCTTGATCACCGGCACACAGTGTTTCAGCGGGTTTATTAGGAAACTGTTTGACCTTTAACCTAAAAGACCTAAAAAGGAAACCTGAAGAGTGCTAAAGTAAACACATGAATACCAAACACCTCATCAGCTCATCTCATTTTACTCTTCGTCTGATCCTTATTTTTCGAGAATATACAGAAGAATTCCCTTTGTGAAACTAAAATCTAACAGACCAAATTGTTTTTCAAGAAATCAGAGCACACTTTCTGGCCTCGTAATGAAGGATGGATTCTGCTTGGAGAAATTAAGCAATGAAGTTTCTCCAGGTTCCTCAGTGTGTGATGTCGTGCTCTCATTAATACAATAGTGACATCACATACTCGGCATGCTGAACACCCCCACCCCAACACACACACACACACACACACACACACTGCCTGTGGCTTCCGCCTCTTATTAAAAGTGTCATGATTTATGTCTCTGGCTGCAGGACGTTAAGCATGAGGTCGGCTTTGGAGATGAAGTCAACAGCATGTGTGTTTATTTCACGGTGATATCAGCGCACACAGCGGTGTGTGAGGAACACATGCTCTTTACGAGACAAAAACAGAGGAGAGACGAATGAACACTCAGTCTTGTGATATGACCTGGACAAATGATCCATTAGAACACTCAGCTCTTCATAGCATATCACTTTCATCACTCTTATTATACAGCCATGGAAATACTCAATTCTGATTGGCTGGCAGCTGATCATTATTTCCTTGTTCTAGACGCTGTAAAAGTAGATCGGGTCAAAACCTCGGTTACGCTTCTAAATCAAGGCAGAGCAGGGAAGGGCAGAGTAAGGCGGGGCAAGGGGGGGCAATTTGGGGCAGGGTGGGGCAAGAGGGGGCAGGGTGGGGCAAGGGGGGGCAGGACGGTGCCGCACGAGGGAGGTTAACCAAATAAAATGACAGAAAGCTATTTTTTTATATTGTTCATTTGTGAGGAGGTGAAACATGTACATCACCTCTGCCTCGTCCTTTATTCTCTGATATCTAAATTTCCTCTCTCCATCTCTCCATCTCTCTCATCCTCTCTTAATCTCTCCTGCTCACCCTCTCTCCTCCTCTCTTCATCTCTCCTCTGACTCTTCATTGCGATCTCAGCTCTCAGAGTGACGGCCTCGAGCTCGTACTCCTCCACTGCCTGCTGGAGCGTCAGCACCTCCTCCTGCAGCTCCACCTTCTGCTGCTCCACTCCCTCCATCTTCTGCTGGACTGAACACAGCTGGGCTGAAAAGAGAGAGAGAGAGAGACAGAGGGAGAAAGACAGACAGACAGAAAGAGTGAGGAGACAGAAAGAGAGAGAGAGACAGACAGAAAGAGAGAAAGAGAGAGGAGACAGAAAGAGAGAAAGAGAAAGACAGACAGAAAGAGAGAAAGAGAGAGAGAGAGAGAGAACTATAAACCTGAAAGAAGAGAGACTCTGTAAACAATATGACGTAGTAAATTGAAAAAGAGACACATTTCATTTCGTTCTGTGTAAAATATAACAGCACGAGATGGGAATATTACTGTCTACCAAATATAAAATACATTATTATAATAATTGATATATTTCATATACATTTATATAAATACTACATTCTTTTCTTTGTCATACATCTATTTATTTTAATTAACGTTCAGTTTTTTTATATATTATTGTATTTTTCATGTTATTTCTACACAGTAACACCAATAAGTTGTGTACTTTGAACTTGAACGAGACAGAAAGAGAGAGACAGACAGAGAGAGAGACAGAGAGACAGACAGGGAGACAGAGATACAGGCAGAAACAGAGAGAGAAACAGACAAAGAGACAGACAGACAGAGAGACAGACAGACAGACAGACACAGAGAGACAGAGAGACAGACAGACAGACAGACACAGACAGACAGACAGACACAGAGAGACAGACAGACACAGAGAGACAGACAGACAGAGAGACAGACAGACAGAGAGACAGACAGAGAGACAGACAGAGAGAGAGACAGACAGACAGAGAGACAGACAGAGAGAGAGACAGACAGAGAGAGAGAGACAGGTTTGTTACCCTGTAGACGCTGGATTTGTCGGGTGAAGGCCTCGGCCTGGTGCGCGCTCGCTAAGCGTTCTTCCTCCAGAAGACCTGCAGATCAGTGAAGAGTTGAAGATTAAACAGAGCTTCAGTAAAACAGTGACAGGGTTAAACCAGGACTTCTGTTTATGATACACAGCACACTGTTAGAAAACACAACGCGGTTCACTGGGAACTCCAGTTTTTCTGGGGTTTTTTATGAAATGAAAAAAGGGAATGTTTTCTGTGGTTCTGACACATCTCCAGCTCTTCTTCAATCGTCTGACTCCCGGCACAGCGCTGTGTTCAGGGTAGAAGCTAGTTTAGATAATAATATTAGTTTTTTTATTTTATGTTAAGCTCCATGTCAAGACAAAGGGGTGCTAGAAATGCAGAGATGATGTCATTATATGATTGGCTGAGCTATTATCTTTATATATAAATATAATTAATGACTTTTCTGTTACTTTTTGCAACACTTTCTGAGTCAAATCCATGTTTAAATTTTTTGTAAAATCTTTCTATAAATGCCGCCTGAGACTACACACGGTTTGGATTTCTGTTAGTGAAGAATAAAATAAAATAAAATATGATTAGACAGGAAAGGCGTTAGTCTTAGCTCACAGCTGAGAGAAACTCAGCTGTGTGGGCGTGGCTGTGAGCTCTAACAGTGAGCGCGCTCAGAGGAATGTCAGTGATGTCATCGGCCGTGTGGGATTTAGGACAGCGAAAGAGTCTGGAAGCTTCTCTGATCCTGCAGCTGCTCTCCAAAAAAAAACCTCAGAGGCTGCTGTCTAAAACTGTTTATACCCCGCACTCAGTGACTTCCCCTCGTCCACTTCCTACAGCACTGTGGACTTCCTTTAGCGGCCATAACGAGAGAGAGAGAGAGAGAGAGAGAGAGAGAGA
>CM040460.1:30558432-30575611 GCA_022758105.1 Pangasianodon gigas | reverse complement strand
CAACTTTGTGGCAACAGTTTGGGGAAGAACCATATTCAGAACCAGACCCATGCCCAGATACTGCAGATACTGGAGTTGAAAGTAGTTGCCCAACAGGTAGGTCATTATCAGCCAGGAAGAACCTCCCTGATAGACACAGTCATCTGATAAGGGTCAAGAGGGGAGACTAACCACTGAGATATAAGGAGGGAAGTGGAAACCACCGAATTACAGGGCCTGAATAATTTATTTCAAATGTCTGATTTTTGGGGCTTCTTGCATTGTTTCTTTAGACAGAGAGCTTAGGCCAGATTCGACTCTGAGCCAGGATTCAAACCTTACAGCCAACATCTGTGTGCTGTGTTGAATAAAATATTAATTCTAGTTCAGTGTTTCTCAGTTCTTGTTTTGGGGGAAACCTTGCAGTAAATAGTTTATCGCCTCTTTGCTTTCACACTCCAAAATCTGTTCAGCTTTTATTATTACTATGTGGCAGAAGACTAGTGTATTAGAAAAGTGTAACACTGACCTGAAATAACACATTTAATCCAAAAATTAGTGTCAAGACTAAATAATAATAATAATAATAATAATAATAACTCATAGACGTAACTATTCGCAGAGCATTTTTTGTTCCAGATGTAGTCGAACGTGATGCCGGCATATTTGGCATACTCCTCATCGTACCACACCGAGAGCTCCTGTCCTCGTTCGATGGGTCGACAGCAGCGGTACAGAATCCCACCTCGATACTGAAACGCCACCAGATTCTGCTCTTCATCATTACGAGAGCAATTCACATACCTGAGAGAACGAGACACAGAATTAAAAAGTGAAGAGGGAGAGCGATGGTGAAACAAAAAAAGGTCAAATCAATTATTCTAAACAAAGACAGAACAGACAACATCCCTGACCTCATCCAGTTAGAATGCACCTCTGACATGGCATCTAGGTATTTTTCACACTGCTGGCTCTGGTATATCTGCAAAAAATGTCATTATACATCAAATATTTTATCCATTAACACAATGTAATGGCACTCAAAGCTGGGAAGCATTTAGAAGTGTGATGTTTCTAAAGACAAAATCACTCTGTTGCCCCAGACAATGCTACTTTATTGTTTTATCAGTGCCATTTAGAACAACGTCCTTGTACCACTTTTATGGCACTGAGCAGGGCGATGAAAATGGAGACTGACTGACGCCAGACATTTTAGTTTAAACCGACTGTCTGAATTAATTCAGTTCAATTCATCTGAATTAATCGAGATAAATCAGGTTCTCTTTGCTCATGATTACGTAAGGATCAAAGTTTTAGCACAAGAAACACGAGGAACCATCTAAAGAACCATGGAATTTCTTAAGAAGCAACTCACCACCCAGGAGTAGGCGCTGTTCATGGCTTCCTCTCGCTCTACCGTGTCTCCCTGGTAGGGTCCGAAGTGCGCACCGACCGGAATAGTGTCACTGCTGTTAAACACTCCCAGGCCTGCGTCCGGAATACTGGACTTCCGAATCTCTAGCCCGGGAGGAAGAGTTTGTCTGGCTCGGTCCGCGACCCCCAGAGGAACCGCAACATCAGGGATGAAGAGAGCCGGACCGTGAACATCACATTTGTTGATGAAGAAAGATTTGCAATCTTCACAATCTGGAACGAGGAAAAAATGATATGTTAAAAAAAAAAAAAAATTCAAAAATGGGTTCTTCAGAATCAAAGATTTTGTTTTTCTTATTTCTACGCATCTCGCATCATTTGCGTTTAGATCACAGACTTCATGCGTAACCACTTTCTCCTCTTAGCTTTGTTTAATTTAACTGTAAACCAACTATGAGTCTAATAAGTTTTCTAAATAAATACCAATAAATCATTAATGTTACGTAAAAAATGACAGAAAATGAAAATATGGCGACTTGTTTGACAGTAACTCTAAATTAATCTTTCTTAAGGTAAAGTTACTGGACTCTGTGTTCTGGTGTCTTACAGAGATAGTCATCATGTTTAGGTTTTTCTTTCAGAACCATCTGGAATCCTGCGTTCTGTTCTGTTCGGTCCTCGGGAGTGACGTCTTCCACCGAGCTTGATGTGCCTCCATCTAAGATTTCATAAAGTTTAAGTAAAAAAAAACATAAACTGTTTTTATCATCACAAATAAAAACAGTTAAAGTGTTATTATCTGTAGACGGGACTCTAAAGTACGTGACTGTCTTACAGAAATAATCTTCATCTTCATCCTCATCCTCATCAGTTTCTTCCTCTTTCAGAGGTTTCTTCCAGGTTTCTGCGTTCTGTTGGTCCACAGGAGTGACGTGTCCCACTGAGCTCGATGTTCTTCCATCGGACGTGCTGCACACCTCTGTCTGCATATCCTCACAAAGCTGATCCGGGGAGAAAAAAAAAGACGACAGTGCTTACGTAATCTATCTGAGGCTTTGTAGCGTGGTTCTGGTTCCGTAAGTACCGTAAGTACCGTAAGTTCCGGGACGGTTTCCTTCAGAAGACAGTGAGTGACGGTTACGGGTCTGTTAGGAAACCTGCGATATGATTATGTTTTGTGCGACGCTCGTTTATCATAAACACCCACGTAAGTAACACCTTTAAAAATAAGAATAATGTAATAAATTAATAAATAAACAATCAAACAAATAAATAAAAGAATAATAATTAGCAAGAAAAAATAATTATAATTAAAATAAAACACAATGTTTAAATTTAGGTAGAAAATTTATGTACTTTTTGTAGCTGAGTTTAGAATATAAATAGTTTATTTAAATTTGTAGTGCTTTTTGTGATTTTTACAGTTAATAATGTTTACAGCAGCACATTCCAGAAATTATTCAAATTCTAATTAGAAATGCTAATTAAGAGGTGTAATTGCTTTCCTGTTCCTGTGTGTGTGTGTGTGTGTGTGTGTGTGTGTGTGTGTGTGTGAAAAGAAATAAACTCGCTATTACTCTATTTTTTAGCAAAATGTGAATAAATACATTACAGAAATAAATTAATTAAAACGCTAACACCGCTACAAAATAAAAAAATGCACCGCCTCCCAAAAACACTTCCCAGTGTACACATAGTGCACTACATAGTGCACAGACGCCATTACTACAGCCCCTAAGTAGTGCACTTCAATAGCAAGTGGACATCAATTTGGGATTCGGCAGCTGATTTTAGCCAAGCAGCTCAACTTACATTACCTCAGGATTTATAGGAGAATACAGTTAATCACCTCAAACACAGACAAAAAGAGAGGCTTGATTAAATTAAATGTAATAGTCTTTAAAACTGGATCCGAAGTATTTTATATGCAGATGATTAGCGAGATGTGAAAGCTCCTCCTCCGGTGCAGCTCGTCTTCTTCTGTTCCTCTGAGTTTATAGCAGAGCTGTAGCTGCACATCGCCCCCTAGTGGAGCTCTGTATAATCATCAAACCTGGACAAAAAGAAATAATGATAATAACAATGATGACGATAATAATAATCATCATCATCATCATCATGTCAAATGCTATGAGAGTTTTCTGCTTTTGCCCAGCTGCTTTGCTAATCAGTTGTTTTTGCATAAAATTTACATTAATGTTTTAAAAAAAAATGGCTGCATTAACAACTGCATTAATCTGAGCAACACACACACCTGAGACTGATTATTCTTTTTTAATTACAACTAACTCAAACATCGGACAAGACAGAGTCAAGCTTAAGATACCACGATGAGCATCTGAACCCAAACTTTTGTAAGATGTTTTCCTCTCCTGGTGTACAAAATTCCCGGCTTCACGCATTCGCAAGTCAAATCAGTCCATCTAGTGTAGCACGTGCACAAAAAGCTTTCAGTTCGGCAGTTTCATTACAACGGAGTTATACAGTATATATAAACCCTTGCAAACTTCAGTGTCTTTGCGAAGTCTTGCCATATCTCCTAATTGTAAACCACTTCCACTTCCACACACAATCAAAACTATCTACTCTTCATATTGCATATTCCATAATAAACATTTGGACTCCAGACTTCACTGTGGAATCGCTGCAAGTCTTTCTAACCGAAGAATTAGGTCAGTTGATGTACTACGAGTCCACTACGCACAAAACATCCCAATAATTCATACAAGAGGAGATATCTCCTTTGCCCCCACTAAAATCTACACACCTGACTTCACCATCAAGCATGTGGAGTTGAGTTAGCTTTAGGTTTTGTAAATTTTCTAGCTAGTTTGGTTTATATGAAAATAAATTGAAATTGAATTGTTTGTTTTGTTAATGCCAGTTTAGCATTGATTCCAACAAGGTTATTAAAAATTAACTAGCCAGCAAGCCAAATAGCCTATTAGGTTTGTCTGAAAAGCACACTATTTAATGAAAGAATGAATAAACTTTAAAAAAAAAAAATTACTTTTACGCTTGAATACTCGAGTTTGTTTAAACACGGATACGTTTTCACTTTTACGTAAGTACTTAAAAATTTGACACAGTACGCATACCTACATTGTCAGGGCCTTTGCTTTGTTACACCGAAAAGTATGGCAGCTAAACTGTCCGTGTTTCATGTGCACTTGTCTTGAATTTCTTGTCACTTGTCGTTTGAATTGTTGTCTGATTTAGCTGAGAGTTCTGTTTAAGAATATATACTTGTACTGCGCAAACGGCAAAAAAAAAAGCATCTTATCGTATCTCTCATCTTATCTTTACGTAAGTACAGTTTCTCTGTACTTTTTTCCACTCCCTTTATCATAACTTTTATTTTGCCTAGATAAAATAATTCAAACAAGCCTACCTTTGTAAGTTATGACGTATTTATTCATTCACAGAAGTTTTGTATAGAAATATATTGTGATCGATGGGATCAAAACCTGCACTGAGATCGAGGAGACGCATCCCTAATCAGAGGCCTGTATTTGGGCATTTATTATTTTAACCAGCGCTGTCTCAGTACTGAGACCTAAATCCTGACTGAAAATATTATGGATGTGATTCTTATGCAAGTAACCATATGACAAGTAATTCATATAAATACTATTGTCATATAGCCAGCATTCTTTTTCTTCTTCTAGCTTTGTACACGTCAGACCACATGCATGCCATACCAAGCTGTCTGCTTAACTATAATCAAAGATACAGGTAACCTGTCCTCTGAAGCTGATGATAGACTCCTGTCATCATCTTTCATCTCTTCAGGGTGCACTGAGTGTGTTTAGTCCTTTTCGGATCCAGTCGGAACTCCATGGCTAGTAGCTTGCATGGAGTTCCCTTGTAATCCATCACTCCAGCTCTGTCCACTAACATAGCTATGAACTGTGCCGTTGTTCATTATGGTAAATGACCTCTTAGACCTTTACCAAATGCATCTTCTGATGCTTTGATTTGTTCACATCGCCCAGTGTCTGAATATAAATATGTGCCACTAGGGTAGTTGAGTGGCTCTCCCTTGCCGTACCGCACACTCCACCACTGTGCTTGCAATGTTAGCTAGACGACACTAACATGCACGTCCATACTGAGTGGAACCACTGTCCACTTTGACCTTGCTCTGTCAGCTGCAATGCTTGATGCCTTCATTCTATCTCCCACACCTTACTGTCTAATCGACCAGCAGGCCTAAGAGCTGCTAGTGTGTTGAGATGCTACTCATAGCTAGCATAATACTTCAGCTGGAAACAACACTGTGATTGGAGCAAAGTTTTCACTGCTAACCCTTTCTTTCTGCTGAACTGTCATTCTTCAGTTCATTCCTCAGTTTCCCTCAGCTGAGGAGTGCAGGGAAGGTACATCTGTGGCCAGGTCTGGGAAACATGAAGTCAGTAAACAGTGACAGTAAACAGACAGATGTTCAACTCTGGCTTCAGCAGCATGTGGAAATGAATCGGAATTAACCAGGTTAACTGTCCCTATGCATGGGTTTTGCCCACAGGAGGAAATGCAACCCAGCAGCCCATGAGACACTCCTAAATCCAAGAGCCCATAATACATGGACATTAAATGCTCTCAGGTGGAAACTGTTCTGAGAATGGTGTGCTCTCCATCTTCTGGATCCAGTGCAGTGGCTGGTTCCTAAAGTACTATCCTTCCTAATGGAACTGCTAGGTTAGTCTCTGTCTATGTTGAAGGTGTATGTAGTGGCCACTGCAGTGTGTCACAGCAATGCGTCTTAGTCCACTATGCTCCCCCAAGATAAGCTCACCCTGCACGCATTAGTGGCCAGATAACTTCAGACTAACCTGGTGGTTGACCCCTGGATTTCTGCCCAAAGTCATATCAGCAATATTTTTAAGCAAACTATTGACCTTGCATCATTCCATGACCATAAATTTAACACCATATGAATGGACTACTCCCTTGTACAGAGTGTGGCTGGGGACATTGTGTCTGAGTGGACCATGTTCAAGGCCTCAATAATAGAGGAATTTGCACCAAGCTGTGGCCAGAAGGTTGTCTGTACCAGTCAGCATGGAAACCCTAGGATGCACCAGTTTGAGGGACACCAACAAGTTGAAGAAAGACTTCTAAGTAACACTCATGAAGGGCTTTCCTGATTGAACTGAGAGGTATAGGAGAACTAGAAGGGCAGCAGGAGTGAAAGCTTGGAAACAGGAGGAGCCTGGAAGAGTCACAGAAAAATATTTATTGTGGCCTCAAAGATGTTTTGGTAAACAATTCAGCACCGTGGGAGCACTCTAAGGAGCACTTTAGGAACTCCTTAAGCCAGTGGACATGCCCTCCCTTCAGGAAGCAGTGCCAGGAATCTCTGGTGTTTGCATTCCATCTCTGTGGCTGAGGTTACGGTGGTTAGAAGCCTTCATAGTGGCAAGGCTACAGGAGTGGATGAGATTTGGGCAGAGATGTTGAAGGCACTGGACAAGGTTAGAGTCGTGTGGTTAACACACCTCCTCAAATTTGCAATGAGATCTAGGGCATTGCCTTTGGACTGGCACAGTGGGATGGTGGTCAATATTTTTCAAAACACAGGACCAGAGAGGGTGTTCCAATTTCAGGGGACTGACTCCTTCAGGAAATGTTAATGCCAGGGTTGTGGAGAGGAGTCTGTGCAATAGCTGAACCTAGAATTCAGGAGGAACAATGTGGGTTCCATCCAGGCCACGGAACAGTCGACCAGCTCTTTAATCTTACACAGCTTTCTGTGGGATCACAGAAGTCCATGAATCCAGTCTACATTTGTTCTGTGGATTTGGATAAGACCTATGATTGTGGGCCTCGACTTTTATTCTTGGGGTATCAAAGGAATACGTGGTATCTGGGTCGCAACTTCATGCGAGCCGATCTCTGTATAAGAGCAGTGATAACAGGGGAACAAACATGTCGCAAGAATATTTTGGAGGTTTATTGGGCCCAAGTTATCTCTGTTAATCAAAACAGAATGGAACAATAATCTGAAAGACAAAACCATACAATCAATGTAATAAATCAGCTGCGTGAATTCAGAGTAATCCTAAATGATGACAAATATCAACATTAAAGTTATAAAACAAGGAAAGAAGAAAATCAAGAGAATAGTACAGAAAAAGAGGTCTTTATCAGCTGCACTGTGCTTTTTTTTTTTATCAAAGACCATGAGAATTCCCAGCTCCAGATGAAGCAGCTGGTAATAGATAGATAATAGATAATAAAATGGCTCTTCCTCCAATTTCCTATAACGAGAAGAGTCGAACATTAAAACACGCATAGGAGTCATCACAATGACTGTCACTCCAGAACCAGAACTCAACCATCCATTTAACTTAGGACTACATTACAATTTAATAGTACATATAGATAATTACCAAGGTAATACTAAGTATACTAGCATTCAAATTACATCAAGTTAAAATCACTAACTACACGTGTGAATTGATTAGTACAGCAAAACTGTAATAAATTTTTCCAAAATCAGATTATTACAATACAGAATTATCTGTTTAAACAATCATGCCTGGTTGGGTGAAGGAGATACCCGTCTATATTTGCATATAGTTATTTATGCAGTTTTTTTAGTCATGTTGTATGTGGTATAATTCAGTCCTGTGTATTTGTGGCGGACGGTTTGATTGCGGCGGTCTCGGCTTCTTGTTGAGCTGCATTCATGACCCTCCTGTTCCCAGCCTTCTGCTTTGTTTAGAAACATGAAATGTGTTCAGAAATATAATTATATGTGTTCAATGTACGAAAGTCTGATTTCCAGGAGTTATGCTTGAGATAAAAAAACTTCCCAAACTGCAAACACTAAAAGAGCTTCTGTCCTGTGTGAGTGCGCTGGTGTTTTCTGAGATTACTCAGCTGACTAAAGCTCTTCCCGCACTGTAAACAGTGATACGGCTTCTCTCCGGTGTGAATGCGCTGGTGCTTTTCGAGATGACTCTGTTGATTAAAACTCTTTCCGCACTGCAAGCAGTGATACGGTTTCTCTCCGGTGTGAATGCGCTGGTGTCTTTGAAGAGCTGCTTTCTCAGTAAAACTTTTCCCGCACTGTAAGCAGGGATATGGCTTCTCTCCGGTGTGAATTCGCTGGTGTCTTCGAAGAGCTGCTTTCTCACTAAAGCTCTTTCCACACTGCGAGCACTCATACGGTTTCTCTCCTGTGTGAATGCGTTGGTGTAGTTGGAGACCACCCGGGAGAGTAAAACTCTTCCCACACTGGGCGCACTTATATGGCCTCTCACCTGTGTGAAAGCGCTGGTGTCTTTGGAGAGCACTCTGATACGTAAAACCCTTCCCACAAAAAGAACAATGGTAATTGTTCCTCTCGAGTTGATCCTGAGAAGTGTTAACTGGAAGGCCAACAATCTCTCCTGAGTTCAGGCGTCTCAGATATTCCTCATAGTGGCATCTCTTGATGTGTTTGTGGAGGTAAATTTCAGATGTATAGGAAAGTGGACATAAAGAGCAAGTGAAGACTTGCAAAAAGGTGTAGTTCATATCTGTAGTAAAGAAAAATATATATAAAAAGTCAGCAATATTATACAGTAATTATTGTCATGGATAAGCAGATCAGGCATCAGTTAAATTCCAACTACTAATCATATGCCAGTGTGAAGAATCCAGCACTAAACCAGAAGCAGTGTGAGAAGAATCTGCTCTTGGAGGATATCTCCAAAATCCTGCAACTGTAACCGGTCTTTTGAGAAGGCGTTTCACTAGATCTACGGAAATAGCTAAAGTGATTTGCTTGCATTTAACCATAAGCATTAATGAGGTTTGTTGGGTGATAAAACCTTGCAGTCAAAGATACAATTTACAATTGATAAATTATAACCAAATTCATTCACACTAAACTCTGCAAATTATTTGTTTATGGACCTTGCTTTCTGCAGAGGGGCACTCTTACGCAGAAACAAGACAGGACAATGACATGTATCTTGCCTGGATTAGGGTTACCAGGACCAACCAGTGAAGCCACCTGAAGTATGTGGACACCTGACCATCACAGCAATATGTGCTTGTTGAACATCCCATTCCAAATCCATGGGGAACCTTTGCTGTTATAATGAGCTCCACTCTTCTGGGAAGCTTTCCACTAGATGTTGGAGCGTGGCTGTGGGGATTTGTGTTCATTCAGCAAGAGCATTAGTGAGGTCAGGCGCTGATGTCAGGTGAGAAGACCTGGCGTACAATCTGCATTCTATTTCATCCCAAAGGTGTTCAGTGGGGTTGAGGTCAGGGCTCTGTGCAGGACACTCGAGTTCTTCCACTCCAACCTTCACACACCATGTCTTCATGGAGCTCGCTTTGTGCACAGGGGCATTGTCATGCTGGAACAGGTTTGGGCCTCTTAGTTCCAGTGAAGGGAAACTGTAATGCTACAGAACACAGAGACACTCTATATAACTGTGTGCTTCCAATAGTTTGGGGAAGAACCACATATGGGTGTGATGGTCAGGGGTACACATACTTTTGGCCATATAGTGTATGTGTACTTGTTACCAGCACACCTTGGTCCAAAGGTCAATGATTGTGATTGTATCATCAGATTAAAGGCCATACGTTTTGCACATTTGGGCAAAGAGAGCGGAAGAGCGGTCAACTGACCACCACCTGGTGATGGGTTAGATTCATCACTAATTGGTGTGAACCTCTTGGGTTGTTTGGGATGTCAGGCAGAAGCTTCAGTGAGTGACAAATTTAAGTCCCACCATTCAAAAGGACTTCTCCTGTGTTAGAAGCCGTCATAGTGGCAAGGTTACAGGAGTGGATGAGATACGGTCGGCGATGTTGAAGGCACTGGTCAAGCTCGGGGTCATGTGGTTAACATGCTTCTTCAAATGTTGCATAGAGATCTGGGGCTTTGCCCTTGGACTGGCAAACTGGGATGGTGGCCCCTAATTTAAAAAAAATTGGCCAGAGGGCATATTGTAATTACAGGAGAACGATACTCCTCTCCAGAAACATGGCTTAGAATTTTCCCCAATGAGGTGACTCTATCCAATAACTGAACTTAAGATATGGAAGGAAAATGCAGGTCCTGAAAGGGAATGGGGGATCTAGGGTACTGCTTCATGTGGTCCAGTCCCTGTGTGATCACAGTCTTGGTGTCACCGTATAAAGTAGGTGTCTGATTCCATCAAGGGCATCCTTCAAGAAGTCCTTTTGAGTAGTGGGACTTAAATTTATCATGTCACGTCATGACTTCTGTTTGTGGTTTTCATGGACAGGATATGAAGATGTAGTGAAGGTTGGAGAGGGTTTCAGTATGGAAGGATAAAGAGAACATCACTGTTATACGCAGATAAACATCCAACAAGTTTTGAATGTTTCAATGATGAGTATAAAGTGGTTGGGATGAAATTCAGCACTTCCACATCTGAGGCTGTGGTTCTCTTCCACAAATGGAATGGGATGCTCTCTTCCGGGGAGACCATGCCCCTGGATTAAGTACATTGGGATCTTGGGGAAAAACAGCACCAGATTGATAAACAGACTGGGTAAGAGGCAGCTAGCATACTTCACTAGCCTAACCCTGACCTGCGAAGAGGTCTATAGAAAGTTTGGGTGCAGTTTGGTACAGGTTTCTACAGGAAGATGGGATTTACGGGAGTGGATGGGGGAGTGATAAGTGCTGATGAGATCTTTATGTGTTTTTTTTTCCCTCTCTCTTTTCCCCTTTTTCTTTTTTCTGATCTCCAATCCCCACTGAGCCAACACGACCCTGAGCTCTATTTTTAAACTACTATCCCAGGTACCATGGGACTGATAATTAAATCTCCACCAAGAAACATAACCTGGATCTGCTGTGTTCTCCAGGGTGCTGCTGGGTGTGTTACAAATACATTTTGTTTTTAAATTCAACAATAAAAAAGTTTGGACATAACTGTTTTCAGAGCACTTTTTGTTCCAGAGGTAATCAAATGTGACGTCCTTGGCGTAATCCTCTTCGTACCACATCAGGAGCTCCTGTCCTGGTTCGATTGGTTGACTGCAACGGTACAGAATCCCACCCTGATACTGGAATGCCACTAGATTCTGCTCTCTCTCATTACGAGCACAATTCACATACCTGAGAGAATTAGAAAGAGACACAAAGAGAGAAAAGTAAGAAATAATGGACAGAGTGAGTGAAAGTAAAAGCGAGAGATCAGTTAGTGGCGGGAGGAAGATGGACGCTTGAGAACAAATACGAAACGGTAAAATTAATGACTTTAAACAGAGACACTACAGCACAACATTCTTCAGTAGTGCTTTCCTCACCTCATCCAGTTCGAATTCATCTCTGAAGTGGCATCGATGTATTTTTCACACTGCTCGCTCTGGTATACCTGCAAAAAATTACGACCTTTACATTTAAACCTTTATTACAAACAGTGCTGCCGCAGGTGGGGGCGTGGTTTAGCATCAGTGAGGAAGGTGTTTGGGGACGAGCTAGAGGGGCAATGACTAGCGTGACACACCTGAGATACTATGACTGTCTATGTTGGGCCAGAAGGTAAGGAAATGAAAGGGTCCATTTCAACATTATTAGCAAAGCTCCCTTGGACAGTACTACAGTTCTAACCCTAATCCTGAAACAAGAAAGCATGTAGAGGATAATAGACCTTTAATCCTCCAAGCAGAATATCAAAATCCTTGATAATGTTAGAGCTGTCCATGTGAACTTCCCCCTCCTCGTCAGGCCAGAAGGTAAGGAAATAGAACAGAAGGTTACGTATCGTAACGGCGGTTCTAGGACTAAGTGGAGTACCGCTGTCTGCCCGAGTCACTCAGGGTGATGAGAATGGGCGGAGCTTTTACAGCCTACCCACATAAGGCCACGTCATGATGTGACGACTTTGCTATTTGTACTTGGGAGGAAAACTCTGCTAGTTCAGAAGAAACACACACTGGTGGTCCTCAAGTCAGCCAAATGTACAAATGTAGCCCCAACAAGATGTCGGAATCACAGTTCTAATCCTTACGCTGATGTGAAGAACACATGTAGAGGATCTTAGACGCTTGTCCATGCAGAATTCGAAGATTCTTTATATTCTTCTTACATTTGTCCTTGTGGACTTCCCTCGTCTATTCAGAGAGCAGGTTTTGAAAAACTAAAATTTGAGATGCTACTAATAAACATGGGTTTTGTGTTCCTGTGCTGGTTTTGATGTTTGTTTGTGGTCATTATTAATGCATCCTAATTACACGATGCACATTCCATCAAGTCCTACATCACATGACTGATGTGTAATAAAACCAGACAGATCAGTACAGCTAGCATCAGTTAGCAAATCAGTTCAGATGCACATTGGAACAGCTGCCAGGACCAGTGAGTTTGTAAACAGCAAGATTCATGACATTTCTAGAATCATCCAAATGGCGGACTTCCTGTGGAACTACCAGAAAAATCACATCTAACAGAAGCAACTCACCACCCAGGAGTAGGCGCTGTTCATGGCTTCCTCTCGCTCTACCGTGTCTCCCTGGTAGGGTCCGAAGTGCGCACCGACCGGAATAGTGTCACTGTTGTTAAACACTCCCAGGCCTGCGTCCGGAATACTGGACTTCCGAATCTCTAGCCCGGGAGGAAGAGTTTGTCTGGCTCGGTCCGCGACCCCCAGAGGAACCGCAACATCAGGGATGAAGAGAGCCGGACCGTGAACATCACATTTGTTGACGAAGAAAGATTTGCAATCTTCACAATCTGGAAGGAGAGAAATCATTTCCTCTTGCTTCATTTCTAGGCTTCAAACATTGTGCTGTTTATTATTTTTTTTCTACACTTCTCAGATGTGTCATCTCTGAGACGTAAACAATAACACAGCTTCATGCATAACCAGGTGAATTCACAATTTAACCCTTATTAAACTAAACAGTTAGCTAGTATTTATCACGGTCATGTATTTTAGTTCTCAGACTGAACCGCTATCGTGTGCTGTTGTCTTACAGAGATAGTCGTCATGTTCAGGCTCTTCTTCTTTTAGAATGATCTGTAATCCTAGGTTCTGTTGGTCCTCAGGGGTGAGATCTTCCAGAGAGCTCGAGGTTCCTCCATCTAAAGAATAATAACTCAAATTTAAATACTGACATCACGTGAATATCTGACGTGTTTAATGGTGAAATTTAGTCACAGATGGGAAGAGAAGGTGCGTGATTGCCTTACAGATGAAATCTTCATCTTCATCAGTTTCTTCCTCTTTCAGAGGTTTCTTCCAGATTTCTCCGTTCTGTTGGTCCACAGGAGTGACGTGTCCCACTGAGCTCGATGTTCTTCCATCAGAAGTGCTGCACACCTCTGTCTGCATATCCTCACAAAGCTGATCACCAAGTCTTCAAAAGCCTACCTGAAAAAACCAACGTGTCCTACGACACAAATCGAGAAAAAAAATAAATTGGCAGCCGATCGAGAAAATGTGCAAAAATAAACATCTAAAGTAAACAACGTGTGTGTTATGATCTTAATCCTGTGGGAAAAGTTTGCAGTTTTATTGCAGCAGATTTTACAAAGAGTGGTGAGAGTTTCCTACAAGTTTATGAGGCTCTAAAAAATAATTACACAGAGAGAGAGAGAGAGAGAGAGAAAGAAAGAAAGAAAGAAAGAAAGAGAGAGAGAGAAAGAGACAGAGACTGAGTGAGAGAGAGAGAGAGAGAGAAAGAAATTAAGAATGAGAAAGAGACTAAGACAGAGAGTGTCATTACTAGTGTTTCTTTCTGACTGGATTGTTGAATGTAAATTTCTTTCTATTTATTTATTTCTGTAGTTATTTTCTAATTTGTTCCCAAAGTCTGTATCCAAACTTCAGCAACACAAATGTTACTATTTATCACCAATAAAGCAACCTGCTGACTCTGAGTTTGACAGAGAGAGAGACAGAGAGAGAGAGAGAGAGAGAGAGTTGTTGTTTGCTTTATGTATATATTTTTTTATTGTTCCTGTTTATGATGTTTGTAATGTTTAAATACGTATATATGTGTTATTTGTATAAATTTTGGTTTAATCTACCTGCAGTATTCATGCCAATAAAGCACTGATGAACTGAACTGAGAGAGAGAGAGAGACAGAGAGAGACAGAGAGAGAGAGCGTGAGAGAGAGAGTGTGAGAGAGAAATAGAGTGAGAGACAGAGAGTGAGAGCGAGAGAGAGAGAGAGAGCGAGAGACAGACAGAGAGACAGAGAGAGACAGAGAGAGAGACAGAGACAGAGAGAGACAGAGAGTGAGAGCGAGAGAGAGAGAGAGAGCGAGAGCGAGAGACAGACAGAGAGACAGAGAGAGACAGAGAGAGAGAGAGAGATTTCCTGTCTGTGGGAGATTTTAACAGAATGTAAAATATGGTGCTGTTGTAAGAAAAAAAAATCAAGGTGGTGTAAATAAAGAATGTCATTCATACTTTTTATCCGTTTATAGTTCCATATAATGTCGTGGAATGTTCAGTGAAACGAGTTACTTCCTGTTGTCACTTACATTATAGCAGCCATAAAGTCGTTCCCTCACCAGCCTCTCTTTATTCTCTCTCTTCAAGTTAATAAGAGAAAATAAAACGCAGTTTGTTCCGCATGTTACTGAGAAACCACAAAGAAGCGTAAACTCCTCTGTCCTGAAGACTGTTGAACTGTTTATGGATATGTGCATCACATCAGCTGAAAGAGAAAAGACTCGAACCCCTGAAGGTGAAGCTCCATGATAATAACAGAATAACGCCACTGACAGTAACTACGGCGACATTCAGCCTAATAATGTGTTCATAATCTCAATCGGAATAAACTACGCTGCTTGAAGGAAAATCCTGTCTGACTGAACGAGGTGCGTTAATGTCCTTTTATTAATCCATTAAACAGAAGAATAAAAAAGCGTCTTGTAAGAAAAGTTCACGTTAAACATTTTAATCCAGTAACGTGAGGATTAGGACGTGAACTGACAGGAATAACGCCGACTCAGCACATGGAAATAAACAATCCGTGTTCTGCGTTATTCCCAAAGCGTGTGTAACACCAGGAGGTGTGTGAGTAAAGGAGTTATAAACCTGTCACAGTGATGGATAACGTGTGCGTTTTTACACAGCGCTCTCGCTCCAGAACGTTGCACAACTTTACTGCGCTTCACAAACTCTTCTTCTCGCTGCGTGTTTAATAATTACACTCGGATCAGGTTTTGCCGAGACGGAAATAATTAACTCGAGCGGCTTCCTGGACCCGTGCCCTCGCAGTCGCCATGGAAACGTTAAACACTAATCCTCGCTCCACACAAGTGCATAACTTTGGATCAGGTTATATAACGTGCACATAAACGCAGATTTTATACACGGTGTACAGTTTTTACGACACGTCAACAGTTTATTAAATATGAAAATGAATTCCTTCTGATTGCTGAAAGTCTTTATGTGTAAAAAAATAAATAAATAAATAAATAAATAAATAACAGTGTAAAAGATCTCAGTGCACTCCTCCATGCATTTTTAATCTCCTTTATATTCTCAGCTCTGTGTGTGTGTGTGTGTGTGTGTGTGGACGTCTTCATCTCACACCACAGAGTTTCAGGGGAAAAAAAAAACAGCTTTAACCTCATGGAAAAATCAGGCAGGTTTAAGAATAAAATATTCCACGACTCAGCAGAATTCCTCGTGCCTTTAAAGATCACAGGCGTCCTGAAGCTCCTCGCTCGCAGCAATAAAGGAACCAAACGGTACTTTTCCATGGGAACATCACTGGTACCTTTAATGTGGGGAAGGTTCATGTACACGCATCTGTAATTAGCTGATTTTAAAGTAAATTTAAGCTTTAAAGTGAAGACACACACGTCAGGGAGAGAGGAAGTAGCCCTGATGGTGCAGGGAGACGTTCAGTCTGGTGCCTTTACGCACAAATAACTGAATTATTCACATTCCTAGTCGAGGTTGTGGTGTTTATTTTCCCTTATTATCATTTTGCTTATTCTATAAATTCTTCTATAAATTCTGGACCGCATTATCGACGCTCACAGAACGTTTACACACACACACACACACACACACACACACACACACACACACACACACCGGGAGCTGGACAACTAAAAAAATCATTACATCAATAAAAATATGTAACATTTCATTAAGTCTATAGATTTAGAATCAGGGAGTTCAAAACTTTAAAAGCAAAAACAAAATAATTTCAACGTTATTATTTAAAATTTGCATACAGTCACAATTGTACTGTATATATGTGTATTTTAAAACCTGAATTTCACACTTGATTTAATGTTGAAATTAAAATATGACGTGTGAGAACTTTAACAGGAATCCTTCATGATGTTCTTTCAAATCCTCGCACACGGCAACACGATTGTGTTTCTGTTCGTTCGTCGGAAGGCAGGGAGTGAATTTCGCAGAGACTCGGCGTACACGGCAAGATCGTGCGTTAAAATCCGTCGTACTGAACTCCAGGCAATCTTCTGAATCTTCAGCAGTATGAAGACGATCGAACGAGACTGCTTCACGTGTTTCTCTACATGTTCCTGTGTTCGAGAGGCTGAAGGACGACCAGGACGCCGTGAATCGCCGTGAAACCGCCATGTCGTCTGTCTTAAAACGCCTGCATCCCTCGCACGCAGACTTGCGTTTTTTCCCCGCAGCCTGGTCGTGAAAAGCTTGCTGTCGCACACTCACTGCTTCACAAACTCGCCTTGAAAAAAACATCACAAATACCAAACGCATCCACGAGGCACGACGCCGCTCAGGAGACTGTAAGCACTTTACTAACTAGCGATAAAACCTGCAGCTGCGCCGAGCGACTGCGTGTGTGTGTGTGTGTGTGTGTGTGTGTGTGTGTGTGTGTGTG
>CM040460.1:30532216-30551347 GCA_022758105.1 Pangasianodon gigas | reverse complement strand
AAATCCTGTTCTGAGACTCAGCACACACGTGTAGGAAGGTTCTCTAGTCTGATGAAACCAAAACTGAACTGTTTGTCCTCGGCACAAAGAGCTATGTTTTGTGGAAGCCCCGAGAAGAATGGTGGTGGTAGCATCGTGTTCAGAGTTCCCCTTGGCCGCTTGGTTGTTTCTCTGACTAATCCCCGCTCGCTGAGGTCTCCTCTACGCAGAGTCACGGCTGTGTCGTAGTCTTATGAATATTTATGCAAGCCACTTTATTTATATATAAATCATATCAGAAGCATCCTGTGTACGGCGTTTTGATTTGCAGTTAGTTCCTCAGTCACTGAAGCTCATCTCCTGCTCTGAGAAGTGATACGGCTGTTCTCCAGTGTGAACACGCTGATGGAGCTGGAGGTGACTCTCCTGAATGAAGCTCCTCCCACACTGTGGGCAGTGGTACGGTTTCTCTCCGGTGTGAATGCGCTGGTGTTTTTGGAAGTTGCCCTGCTGAGTAAAACTTTTTCCGCACACGGAGCAGTAATAGGGCTTCTCTCCGGTGTGAATGCGTTGGTGCTGCTGGAGAGTGCTCTGGTGAGTAAAGCTCCTCCCACACTGCGCGCACTGATACAGCTTCTCCTCCGTGTGAATACGCTGGTGTGTTCTGAGGTTTCCTCTTTCACTAAAACTCTTCCCGCAGTGCGAGCACTGATACGGTTTCTCTCCGGTGTGAACGCGCTGGTGCCGCGTCAGCGTTCCTAACTCACTGAAACTCTTCCCGCACTGTAAGCAGTGATACGGTTTCTCGCCGGTGTGGATGTTCTGGTGTCGTCGGAGACTTCCTTTCTCGCTAAAGCTCTTCCCGCACTGCGAGCACTGATACGGCTTCTCTCCCGTGTGAATGCGCTGGTGCGCCTGGAGGTGAATCTGTTGAGTAAAACTCTTCCCGCACTGCGAGCACTGGCACAGGTTCTCTCGAGTGTGAAGGCGCTGGTGGAGCTGGAGACTGCTCTGCTGCGTGAAGCTCTTCCCACACTGCGAGCACTGATACGGCTTCTCGCCCGTGTGAACGCGCTGGTGCACTTTGAGATGTTTACGCTGGATAAACACCTTCCCACATTCCGAGCACTGGAGCGAATCCTTCTGCGGTTGTGTGTCAGCGCTGAGACTGCTGAAGGACATCGCTGTGGACGGATTGGAGCTTTTTGAGGCCATCAGGCTCTCGTATTTAATCTCTCCTGATTTCAGGAGTCGGACGTACTCCTCATGGTGGCATCTCTTGATGTGTTTGTGGAGATAAATTTTGGATGTATAAGAAAGTGGACATGAGGAGCAGGAGAAGACTTGAAGGATGGTGTTCATTCCTGCAGTAGAAAAGGATATTATAATTAATAATTCTATGTAGTTCATGCAGAATTAACCCACAGAAAATAATCAAACTAATGAGTCTCTGGAAGACACGACAGACTCCTGAACATGTGACCAAGTCACATGATCATCACTTCTACTTCAGTGGTTCTGAATCCCGGGTTAAGATTTCTCCGCCCTCATACTCCAAACCAAACTGTATTAATTAGTTGAAGAGCTGAACTGAGTTTATAAAAAATTTTGAAAAAACAACCTTCAGATAATATAATTCTAAAATAATTTAAAAACCCAGATAAGTCAGATAAAATGGTAAGTTATGGACAGAACCGTTTACGGAGCACTTTCTGTTCCAGATGTAGTTGAAGGTGACGCTGAGATCTTTAGTGAGCTCCTCTTCGTACCACAGCAGCAGCTCGTGTCCGGGTTCGATGGGTCGACAGCAGCGGTACAGAATCCCACCTCGATACTGAAACGCCACCAGATTCCGCTCTTCATCGTTACGAGCACAATTCACATACCTGAGAACGAGGGATTCATAAAGAAGGAAAGAAAACGAGGGAGAGAGATCAGCTAGTGCGAAAGAGAAACTTTTACACTCAGTAAAGATTCATCTTCAGTACTTTTTCTGTCTAAGATTCGGGAGAAAAACAGGTTTGTTCTTTTCTGATCAGAATTAACAAGCATGATGGGTTTTATTCGGGTTTCCGGAAGCTTCACAGCACAGAACCAGCCCTGGCTAAGCAACCTGCTCACCTCAGACTGTAGTACTGCTTCTGTTTAGGTTCTGTACAACTTTTAATATGTTGAGTTTGATACAGTTTGCTATTACTTTTTAACAAACACGCTCGAGAACATGGACATGTTCTTACTCTCGCCTAGACGCTCATTTCCACGCTGATGTCACACTATTACACCTGTTTATATCGGTATCACTGTTGCGTCAGTCGGGCCAGGTTTATAAAAGAAAAAATAAAAGCTATGGAAGAAGTTTTTTCTTGTATTTCCCCTAAAATATGGAGTATAAATAAAAACCATAAAGATTTCTCACCTCATCCAGTTAGCATGCAGCTCTGATGTGGCATCAATGTATTTTTCACACTGCTCACTCTTGTGTATCTGCAAAATAAAAACGTTAATATTCATTACACATTTACACTTTATTGATTAACACGATGCATTAGAAGTTGCCAGTTCTATTAAACATTACGGAGGTAAACTCTTCCTGGCATCACGAGGGCTGATGGGTCGGGTCGGGTCGGGTCGGGTCGAGCGTGGTGCCGAGTGGGGTTTGATTATGACTTCGTTAGGTGGAGGTCTGTTTTTGTGGCCTTGTAGACGAGCGTCAGTGTTTTAAATCTGGTGCAGAAGCTACAGGACGCCGGTGGAGGCAACGCAGTAATGGGGAGGTGTGGGAGAACCTGGGGAGCTTCTGGATCAGCTGGAGAGGAACATGTTGTAGAAGTCCTCTGTGAAGGCCACTGCAGTCCAGGGAGATCACAAGATCTTGATGCATCTCCAGGGATATACAGCAGCTCAGTCCTGCTGGAATTTAGTTTCAGCTGATGTCATGCTGAGATCCGAGCAGAAACATGAGTGAAGGAGGAAAGGAGAAGATGAGTTGAGTGTCATCAGCGTAGCAGTAATATGAAATCCCATGTGCGAACATGACCTCAATAAAAGATCTGCCAAGAGCAAGCTGCAGTAGTCAAAACCCTGGCATGCACCTGAGTGACGTCTGTGGAGAGAATTGATCTCCTGATCCTCCAGACGTTGTCGGAGAAACCTGCATGTGAGGTTGTCCAGAAATATGATGTTTCCTGTTCTGTCTGATGGTGAGATCTCAGAGTTCTCCAAAGAGATCACAAGATCTTGATATCTCCAGGAATGTACAGCAGCTCAGTCTTGCTGGGATTTAGTCTCAAGTGATGAGCTGCCAACCCTGATGAGATGTCCACCAGACATGCTGAGATCCGAAGAGAAACATGAGAGAGGGAGAGGAGGAGGAGGAGGACAGCGTCATCAGCGTAGTAGTGAGAGAAGATACCACCTCGCAGAGAGACAGAGACAGACTTACAAACATTTCACTGATTTACTTCGTACATATCTATGCCGATAAATGTTTACATTTAGCCACGCCCACACAACTCCATAAAAGGTAAAGAGAGAGTGAAAACAAAACACGGTTCTCCGTATCGTCCGGAGAGCGCAGGTTTAAATCCTGACGATGAAGCAGCTGTCCATAGCTGGGAGTCAAGAAAGCAAAATGGCTGTCTGGGTGGGAGGGGCATACTCTCTCTCCTCTGTCAATCACAGTGACACTAGCCAATCGTGTGCGTCTGTGAGCTTGCGTATGCGGAAGAGGGCAGACAGCACTGTTCTCCGTGTGTGTTACGCTGCACTGTGACGCAGCATGAGCAGCAGTCTCGGAGGAAGACATGAGCGCTGGCTGGTGGGCGGAGCCTGGCAGGTGGGCGGGGCCTGTCAGGTGACCAAATGATGACTAAACGGTGAAAGAGCGCCTCTTAAGTGCGACGTGTGCTAAAAAATGTAATGATTAATAAATTTGTTCGTATCTATCTCCGTCTTTAGGTATTTCCTGGAGTGAGATTAAACCGTGATCCTCAGTGTGTTTACACGCTGCAGAACAGCACTCAGGTCTTATTTTACAGCTTCTACAGACTGCAGCAGGAACAAAACGTGCTCCCGTTATCCGTTCAGTGATCCCGGATCTACACGGTTCTCTGCAGAACCTACCAGAGATACTACACCGAAACAAAACACCTGATCCCACACCTAACTGTCCTATGAAGCAACTCACCACCCAGGAGTAGGCGCTGTTCATGGCTTCCTCTCGCTCTACCGTGTCTCCCTGGTAGGGTCCGAAGTGCGCACCGACCGGAATAGTGTCACTGCTGTTAAACACTCCCAGGCCTGCGTCCGGAATACTGGACTTCCGAATCTCTAGCCCGGGAGGAAGAGTTTGTCTGGCTCGGTCCGCAACCCCCAGAGGAACCGCAACATCAGGGATGAAGAGAGCCGGACCGTGAACTTCACACTTGCTGATGAAGAAAGATCTGCAATCTTCACAATCTGGAACGAGGAAAAAAAATACACGTTAAAAATTAATCTTCAGAACAAAATATTGTACGCATCTCGTCTCAGACGTGTCATCATTTACTTTAGATAATAAACAGAACTTTATTCATAAACACTTTCTCCTTCTAAGTTTGTTTAATTTAATTATAAACCATCTTTGAGTCTAATAAGCTCTAAATTAATACGAATATCATAAAACACAATCCGTTAGAGTATAAAATCATCACTGATGCGTCATTAATGCCGGAGTCTTACACAGAAAGTCGTCATGTTTCGGTTCTTCTTCTTTTATAAGTATCTGGAATTCTCCATTCTGTTGGTCTTCTACGTCTTCCACAGAGCTCGAAGCTCCTCCATCTAAAGAGTCACAACATTTCAAACTTACTCTCATCTCAGGAGTGAGAACATCAACAGACACACTGCAGACGTGATATTATTATCTCTAACGGGACTCTAAAGTACGTGACTGTCTTACAGAAATAATCTTCATCTTCATCCTCATCAGTTTCTTCCTCTTTCAGAGGTTTCTTCCAGATTTCTGCGTTCTGTTGGTCCACAGGAGTGACGTGTCCCACTGAGCTCGATGTTCTTCCATCGGACGTGCTGCACACCTCTGTCTGCATATCCTCACAAAGCTGATCCGAACAAACAGAGGGGGTTGATTAGTTTTCTATAACAGCAGCTCTGACAGTAGTGCAGGTTTATATTCATGCTCTCGCTCTAATACGTTATCGTTTCTATAGCAACAGCTCATTCACAGGGACGTGTACAGCGCACGCTTCTGGTGAAGTTTTCTTAAAGTAAGGAGAAGTTTATGTAACATTTATGGAAGGAGTCTCCAGTGTCAGCGCTTTGTAACAGTCAGAGGTAAAGCTGTAACTTTAAGTTTTCCGACATCTTCAGGACAGAGGAGTTTACGCTTCTTTGCGGTTTCTCACTAACATGCGTAACAAGCTGCAATTTGTTTTTCCCTCTTATTAACTTGAAGAGAGAGAATAAAGAGAGGCTGGTGAGGGAACGAGTGTTTATAGCTGCTATAACGTAAGTGACAACAGGAACTAACTCGTTTCACTGAACATTAAATATAACTATAAATGGATAAAAAGTACAGGTCTTTCTTTAATAAATAAATAAATTGTAGTTGGTAAATTTCTGTGGTGTAAGAGGAATAAAACACTTGGGGACGTGCTGTTAGAGGAAAATAATCAACAATCTGTTTCCTCACTCAGTATTATACTGTAACACACACACTCACACACACACACTCTCACACACACACTCACACACACACTCACACACACACACATTCTGTAATATAATAAATGAAAATAAACACTTTTTTAATATTTAATAAAAACATAGTTTTTTAAAAATTTAATTATTATTAATTTTAAAATAATAATTATTAAATGAAATTATTAAAGACAAAAAAAACAATTATATAAAATATAATATAATATATTTAATATATATATATATATATATATATAATATAATATAAATATAAAGCCTTGTATTTTTGTAAACATGAATTTTTAAAATAAATCAAAATAACTTCTTATAAAAACTAGAAACGTCATGTCTGGTTATAAATTATTTATTATTTATTATTTATTAATCTTCTGTAGTGTAGTGTGTAGTATTGATTAGTATTGCGTGTAATTAATAATTAATTAATAATCATTATGATTTATTACTAAAGCTTTTAGAGCGCTAAATAAATTCATCATTTTATTCAGAACAGAAACTAAAACTCAGTTTTAATTTAATTACATGTAAATAAGACAAATAAATAAATAAATAAACAGAAAGTTAGCAGGCTGAATCCCAACTCCCTCTGCACTAGATCTAGTGCACTTCAGAGTGCAGCGGCTGTATTTCGTGCCCTACCTAGTGCCCTAGCTAGTGCACTTGTACAGGAAGTGGCGCTCTGTTTGGGATTCAGCCTCTAACTGTTGACCGAGCAGCTCAGCTAGCAGTTTCAGATCAACTTACCTCAGGATTTAAAGCAGATCTGCGTTAATCTCCTCAAACACACACACAGTGCAGATGCGCTGCTTTCAAACCCATAAGATTTTACTGTGGATTTAACAGAAATCCTGTCAGAATGTTGTAAAGTATAAATGATTAGCAGGATCACAGCTCAGGCTGTAAAGCTGCAGCTCTTCTTCTCTTCCTCTCTGTTTGTGGCGGATTGAGAGAGTCACGTGAGCAGCGCCACCTGCTGGACGACTGCAGCGCCACTCACCACGCAGCTCTGCCATTCAACTTCATACTCAAATCTGTTTTATTTTATTTATTTAAAAAACATGTTTAACAGTAAACATGATCAGAAAGCAGCTTTACAGAAATCCGGATGTAGATTTAGTTCCCTAATGAATAAGTACCACAGTTCTCAAACTGGGGATTATATATTTATTATGGAGTTTTTCTAATTATTATAATGTTTAATTGGTCACTTAAATTGAATTTGCATTTAATCCAAACTTCAATAACTCCTATAAATAATGTCAGCTTGAATCTAATGACAGTTTTAAATTTAAAATATCTTCTGAGTGAAAAATTTATAAATAAATATCTTTGTTGCCTCTACGAATATCTAAAGTATAATTATACGCATTTAAATAAAAATAATGAGCAGAATATTTCAGCAGTGTTCATAAAATAAATCTGCACAGGCAAAGAGCTGATTTTATTTATTTTTAAGATGGAATTATTTCTTTATTTACTTTTTAACTGTTGTTTGTGTTACACGAACACGAGACGTTCTTTTAACGTTAAAATTTATACAGATAAAATCTAATCAGAATAAAATCTAATCAGCTAAAGAAAAGCATCGCAGTCCATCTGCAGCTCATCAACACACTTTACTGTCATCTAAAGCTCAAACGGAGTCAAGATCCTTTTTATTAATTGTTTTTTTATACGGATTTTCAAAGCACAAGCAGATTTTTTTTTTCCAGCACCAATATTTTTCTCATTTTTATTTATTTTTTTATTATTTCTTTGACATTAGTTTGATTTCCTCAGCAACACTTTGTAATTATGAATTTGATCACTATTTTATTAAACTACTCTAAACCTGAGATTTGATTCTTGTTAGAAGTCGAAGTCGAAAAAAAAAACACACAAAAGCAAAAATACCTTTACAAAATAATTTAATTGAAACATATTTCAATTACAAAATAAAACAGTTGAAAAATCATTCCTGCATGTTCCTGAATACTTTTAATTAATAGATATTTTTACAAGGAAAAAAAAAAAAACACTTGCAGATAAAGTTAGTCGTGGATCGCTGCTCGATCGTGACCAGCGTGTGGCAGCGTTCAGCAGTCTCGGCAGCAGTCTCCATAAACACGGCCGACGCCGATGAGGCTCGATTCACACAATACTTCTGTCTGGCAGCCGTTTTTAATCCTGTTTTTTTTTCTAAGCCCTTAAAACAACCTCACAGATTGTAGAGTCACTCGTCCGTCGTGTTACATGCTGAAAATAAACGTCTAGCTGAAGGAAGCCATCTTTAAAATACTGTCACTGTGAACATCGCTACGTCGTCGTTGTGGCGAGACAGAGTCCGTTAACTCAGAGCCGCAGACCAGCAAAATAAAATCGGATTAAAACACACACACGGAACACACAACTAAAATAAAGCACTGAAACAGCAGCAGCTGTGTGATCAGCTCCATACTTACGTAGAGGACGACTTGGAGGACACACACTTGCTTAGCTGGAGTTCATGTTCTTCAGCTTGCCGACACACACACACAAAAACACACACACACACACACTCACACATGCACGCCGCTCTATCTACTGCAGTGTGTGTGGTAGGTGTGTGAAGGGGAGGATGGTGTGTGTTTAGCAGGGGTGTGTGAGGGGGATTTTAAGGGTATAGGGAGGAAGGGAGGAAGGGAGGAAGGGAGCGAGGGAGCGAGGGAGCGAGGGTGTGACTGCAGACTTCACGAGTCCTGAGTGTGAGAGTGTACACTGAGCGGCTCACTCAGACTCACTCCCACATCCTGGCATTTCGCAACCAGTTTGTTCAGTGTGTCAGTTTTACCTCCAGCTGCGGCTTCGAACAGGAGCCACTGCGAACACACACACACACACACACACACACACACACACACACAGCAGTCAGAAACAACATCAAAAGCGAGTGTGTATTTACGTGTGACGTGGTTAAGGATGTAAATTACATCTTTCCACAGAGCAGCACACAGTGGCAGTTTCTGAAGAGCTTGCTGGTAAAGCTTCTGCACCTAAAACACACACACACACACACACACACACACACCTATGTTCATCTAACACACTAAATTTCTCTCAAGTCGAGCACTCTGAACCTGCAGAGAAACACGTTAAACACGGCGTGTGAAAATGAACACACACTGACAGAAAGCATGCTGTGTTCACACTCACCTCAGCTCTTCCCTTCTGCTGCTTCTGTACAGCAACCGCTCTGAAAAAACACACACACACACACACGGCGAATTACAAGTCATGTGCGTGCACACACACACACACACACACACACACACAGATTTAATGTGTCTCTCACATACAATATTTTTGACCAAGAAGAGAAAAAATAAATCTAATGAACTCTATAAAGTGAGACAGACTTCCATCATCACGTCCTAATGTAAAGACATGAGGCGGGACACTACCACGTCACACGTCAAGTCAAGCGCATTTTTACTGTCAGTCATCTGTACAGCTTGTAAACAGCTTGTAAACACTGCAACGAACTATTCCATCGCTTCTCCAGGACCATGGTGCAACACAACAGGACGCAAGACTGCATGAAGTGCAAATACACAACAGTGTGAGACGAGTGCAGGACAATAAATACACAGGACACTAAAAATACAGAACATGAGCTCTAAACTGTAAACTATTTAGTAGTGAAGCAGCAGCAGTACCATGTTCCTGGAAAGAGGAAAGAGGCACTAACATCCATCAGGAAAGACAAGAAGCATGATGCACTACTATCTTCACTGAAGGCAAGAAAACAGTAAACACTACCATCCATCAGAAAAGACATGAGTCGAGATGCACTATTATCCTCCAGGAGTGAACTATCATCCTCCCAGAACAAGGCAGTATACATTACTATCCTCCAGGAAACATAACAGGTAGGAAAGTTAAAGAAACATTCTCGAAAGATAAGAGACAGGACACTGCACCACCCTCACTCTGGAAAGACAGAAGTACTGGAGACACTGGAATCCTCACAGAAAGATGAGAAGACTGGACACAACTGATGATCAACAGGGACACCAAGAAGGACAAGGATTAGAGACGCGCAATCCTGCTGGAATGACGAGAGGAAATGGGAGACACTAGAAAAGACAAGAGGAGGGAAAATACTACTGTCCTTCCGAAAGACAACAGGAGACACGACCTCCTTCCCCGAAAGACAAGATGTGGACGGACCAGTATTTCCCCCAGGGGAAGGTCAGGCTGCTCTGCAACACCATTCAGCCGAAAATACAGGACAGAAACTTCAGCCTACTTTAACCAATCAGACTTCTGTTCCCGCCCCCAATGTGCACGTGAGAATCACACTGAAGCTCATGCAGACAAACACTGTGTGGTGATGCAGACTCACATCTTCCAGACAGACAGACAGGTGGGAACCGTCGCAGTCATCAGGCGCGTTTGCAGCTTCACGTAGTCCACGTTATCGTCGCTCCACTCCTGCTGCAGAACCCTGCAAACACACACAGGTCAGTGAGAACACAGTAACTATAATGAACACCCCGTCCCACCACTAACCCCCAGAAGAGGGCGCACTCGCACGCTCCTAAACGCTGGCTGTGTGATACCTGAGGCTGAGTTCGATGTTGCTCGGCATCGCGTGTCTGAATCTTTCCAACGCAGACGAGTGGAGCGACGGAGGGAGAAAACTCAGATAGAACGAGATCACCTGTAACACACACACGTTCACATCCAAATATTCAACACACATCCACAGCACCAATGATGATAACTAACAGAGGATGTGAGCAAGCAGATATGGAGTCTAACTCAGAGAGATTAGACGTCATGGATAGATTAGACATTTTTCCAGCAGGGAACCATAACCCCACCTCCAACTCCAACTCCCTCAAACCCAGAAGGTTTAGCCCAGAAGCCAGCTAAGATCTCACTAATGAAAAAACATTATACGATTTATGAAAAAGAGTGAAGTGAAATAGTGATAAACACATGAGGAAATTATTTGGAAGTCAGACAGAGGATGAAAAAAATAAGAAAAAGACGAAGCTAAAATGTGGAAGAGTAGAAGATCAGCTAAAGCAAATGGCAGTAAGGAGGGATGTGTGTGAGTGTGTGTGTGAGTGTGTGTGTGTGTGTGTGTGTGTGTGTGTGTGAGAGAGAGGGAGAACCTGGTTGTGCAAGCTGTAGCAGCTCCAGTAGGTGGCGCTGTCGTATGGCAGGGTGATCCTGGTGGGCATTGTGTTCAGGCAGCGCTGCACCAGATCACTGAACACACGCAGGTCTCGGCCTGCCAGCTTACTGCTAGTAAAGAGGAGATAACTGGGGAGAGAGGCACAGCAGTTAGCACACACACACACACACACACACACACGCTAGTCCTACACACACACACACACACACACACACACACACATGCTAGTCCTACACACACACTCAAGGTAAACAATAACACTTCTGGACTTTGGAGACTTTATTAGCTGTTTAGAAATCTCGTACAGTTTAGGGTTCGAACTGTCACTGACTCCAGTCAAGCAGAATCCGAGGAATTCTAGATCTGAATTTCAGGGAGCTTTGACTTGACTGGTGTTTCATCATAAGGCCTTTGGACTTGACTCAGATCACAGTTAAGGGATTTCGGACTGAACCCGAGTCGTATTACAGGAATTTTAGACTTAACTGGACTTTGTACTTAATTCAAGTAGCATCAGAAGGAATTTGGACCAGTCACATTGGACTCATTTTGAGCTACAGGTCAGGAACTTAACTGGAGTTGTATCTTAGGGCCTTTGGACTTGTCTCAAGACATTCTGGACTCATCCTGAGTCTCAACTCAAATCACAAGTCTGGAACATTGGACCCGACTCGAGTAGCAGCTTAGGAACTCAAACTGACACCGATTATGGGCTTTGGACTCGATCTGACTCACAGATCAGAATGTTTGACTTGACTGGAGTTTATCTTAAGACCTTTGGACTTGACATTTCGCAGTTATTTTGTATTGAAATCGTATCTTAGGGACTTTGGATTTAGCTGCGCACTGATTAAAGACTTTGCGTTTAAGTTGAGTAGCTTCAGAAGGAATTTGGCTGGTAATAGTGAACTCATTTTGAGTTACAGGTCACTTTATCTTCTCTGGCTTGAGTCACATCTCGGGGATTTTAGACTCAACTTTTGTAGCAGTTTAGAAATTTTGGACAGTTTAGGTGCTTTGGGCTTGAATTGTCATCTTCAGTTGCAAGAGATCTTAGGAACACTGGACCATTTAGACTGTATGTAGTTGTCATGTAGAACGCTATATGCAGTGTCGGTTCTCATGTGAAGGCTACAGGCATGTATCTTGATCTTGTAGCATGCACTAATGTTTTATATAGACTTAGATGTTCAGAGTGTGTGTGTGTGTGTGTGTTCTCCTGCACTCACTCAAGCCAGAGTTTCTTCACCACTTCCAGATCTGAGATGGCTCCCAGAGCCGCCTCGAAAGCCTCCACCGCTTCAGCCACACTGCCTCGCACCGACTGCCAGAAACTGCAACCCCACACACACACACACACACACACACACACACACACACACACACACAGTGTCATAAACTACACACTACTAGTCTAGAAACAGATCTGAGGTCAGTACGAGGTCCAGGTGACTCACCTGTGTGTGAGGTGCAGGTAGGGGAGCTGATCGTGGAGCTGCTCAGGGAGCGAGGGGACAGAGTGCTGCAGGTCCTCTGATGGGACGCCTAGCAAGTGCCTGCAGAAAAATACAGATACAACAACGTAAAGAAACGCAGAAGCTGAATAACGTCACAGTAAAACACACAGTCGCTCAGGCGCTCACCGTAAGACCACTGCAGGATGGAGATCTTCCTGAACACCGTCACACAGAGACGACACAAACTGCTTGAAGAGCGTATCAATCTCGCCGTGTCTCTCCTACAACACACACACACACACACACACACACAGAGGCTACAATCAGTGCTGCCTCAACCAGTGAAGCCTGGTTTATGCTTCACTTCTGCATTCATGTGCATTTGCGTCGCACATTGGTTACTGAAGTCATTATAGTAAAGTGTGTGTGTGTGTGTGTGTGAAGTTTGGTAATGTTTACAGATGTGTGTTTACCCACCTGTGTGTGTAGACATTTACACAGACCGTAAAACACTCGGGCGTCGTGTGGGCGGAGCCTGTGTGCACGCAGCCACACACTCGCCGCTTCTTCTGCATCTCCGCCTGCCGCGTGCAGCTCGCTGAGGATCTCCAGCAGGGGGCAGCAGTGAGGGACGACGGCCAGCGTGCTCTCACACAGTGCAGTCGCTTCCTTCAGCCTGACTCACACACGCGCACACACACACACACACACACAGAGAAAACACTCATACTGATGTTGCATGTTCTCCTAATACAGATTTCCTTCACAGTCATTTTTGATTGATTTCAGCCAAGAAATAACCGGAAACTCCACAGAATATCACTCTATAGCGCCTCCATCAGGCTGATCTCTTCCCATCTTGCTTGCATGAGTAGCAGGAGGAAGTCCTGCCTACTGACCAAGCGATACGAGACCGCTGATGGGGTTGGGGAATCTAAGAATCTGATGAAGACGGCGCCTCCTGGTGGAGGAACACCATGGAACAAACTGCATCTGCGCTCCAGCCTGGTGTGTGTTTAGCGTTTACCTTCCCAGAACTTTGTGCAGGTGGAGCAGGTTGAGGTGCAGAGGCAGACACGCAAGCGTCCGTTCAGCTGGAGACACGCCCTCTTCCACACACCTCGATAACGCATCTGCAGGGCAACACACACACACACACACACACATCATCATCATCACACACTTCTTCATGCAGGAGGAGGTGTGAGCTGTAGCCCGGTGGACGGAGGCTCACCCTGGAACTGCGTGATGAGGCGTTCAGGAGGTGTGCGTACGTCCTCACTCGAGTTCCAGGGAAAGAGGAAATGTTCCAGGCTGACGATCCGGGACGGGTTCGAGTTAGCCGGATCGTACAGGTGCGCCGGAAGCGTCCGGAATTCACACAGGTGGATGTAGCAGAGCCACGCGAGACAGCGGTGACGCAGAGTGAGACGTCCTGACACGGCACTTTCACCCTCGGACACCAGCGCACCCTGAACCAGGACATACAGTTTATACACACACACACACACACACACACACACACACACTCTCATCTCATTTCATTAGGCTGTGTGTGTGTGTGTGTGTGTGTGTGTGTGTGTGTGAGTCAGACCTGCAGGATGTGTTGGGCGTTATGCACTCGGCCGGTGAACACACTGAGCTGCGTTCGGTACAGCAGCGTCTCCAGCAGATGAAATGATGAGCTCTCCTCTACAGCGCCCTCTGCAGCATCCATCAGGAACTGCAGCATCCGTTTACACACCGCATCTTTTCCATCAAAAGAGCTCTCGATGCTCAGATACTGTGCGTGTACACACACACACACACACACACACACACACACACACACACACACACACTTCAGCATTATATGCACTTTGAAATACTTTAATGTTAACTAGGGATGTTTTTTTGGTACCGGTACTGATACAGAAATACGGAACCTCCTGAATATTAATCAGTCAGGGACGACACGAACATTGTTTACGTTTCTCCGGTTTAAATATTGGCCATTAAAAGTGCACAGGTGTGTGTTCATGCACTGTATACGTAAAATTATATCCTTACAGAAGGAAAAAAGCGGAAAAGCGTTTCTGTACAGCTAGAAGTGAAGTGCGTTTTTGTTTTTCCATCGTGTCCGAATCCCTCGTTGTCACTCAGCGAAAGCGGCTGATCGTCAAGAACAACACACCGGGTAAGAGCTGTTACTTTCACTCACCTGGCAAGCGAAGCGTGTGCTGCTGGCGATGAACTCCTCACTCTGAGTTTTATTTTTAAATGTTTTATCATGTTAATTTACTGTAGAAAGAAAGACAGCGCACAATCTGCACTCGGCTTTGATTATTAATCAGGAAATACATCCAGAGCACTGTCGTTTCCTGTCGTCTTTTCACAGCATCGCGTGTTCGTATCGTACGATTTGGAGTAAATGAGACCGATATCAGTCCCGACATCGACATCCCTAACATCAACAACTTAATCACTACGATTCATCAAAAATCTAACTAAATAACGGAACTGTTATGAAGTATTAAAATCATATGACAAATTAAATTGTAGTGATGCAGGCGGAAAGTATGTTTAAATGAGTGGGTTAAAAAATGGAGAATGTAGATATTAAAAATATCCGGTAAAAAACATTCAGGGAGAAGAAAAGAAAAAAAAAAAACAATGCAGGAACTAAAAGAAGCCAGCGAGTGTGAAATATAAAACCTGATATCAGACACCATGATGTAAACAGCCAGTTACACACAAACCACTTTCCTGAATTTTCATGTTTGAAGACATTTTTGATTTATTTTTGTGAAAGAGAAATTTAACAGACTGTATTTAACTTAATAATTGACTTGACTTGAACTGGATGGTATTTCAAAAGATTCGTTAATAATCTAAAACTGCTGGAGACATTTTGTGTGGTTTTGTGTGTGTGTGTGTGTGTGTGGTTGTGTGGTTTTGTGTGTGTGTGTGTGGTTTTGTGTGTGTGTGTGTGTGTGTGAGAGAGAGAGACACTCACAGTCCACCACACAGTGTAGTGTGCTGCGTGCTCCACAGCCATGTCACACATCTCCCTGACGTCGTCCGTGCTGCCGCGGCGTGAGAACAGCGTGAGGTAGTGACACCACAGCTCCTCGTCCTCGCGGTTATCCTCCAGAGCGCGCGAGAGTGTGTTCAGTGCGGCGTCCACACACTCCGACACAGCGCTGCCGAGAAAATAAAGAGCGTGTTAGTGATACGACCTGCATACACATGAGAACGAGTGAATGTTTGTGTGTGTGTGTGTGTGTGTGTGTGTGTGTGTCTTACGTGTCCTTCTGGTTGAGGTATCTGTAGGCGAGTTTGATCCACAGCTGTCTGTCTCTCGGGCTGTCTAACACGCTGTACTCCAGATTCGAAATGTCGTCTGTTTCGCTGTCAAAGTACCGTTTATCGTCCTGAGTGACACACACATCCGACACAGACCGGCACTCCGGCACACGCCCGTCTGCTCACACACACACACACACACACACACACAAATTAACGAATCAGCTGCTGCTGTTGTGGTCATGTGATCATAAAGGCCCGTTTCTCATGTCAGTGTGGACGCAGTGACGTGTGTCACCTCAGTGTGGCGCTGCGACTTACACAGATATACAGTCTCATTAAATCACATCCAATTCACCATCATACACACACACATCAGTGTGTGTGTCAGTGTGTGTCTATCAGTGTGTGTCTATCAGTGTGTGTGTGTGTGTGTGTGTCCACGCTATGGTCAGAGTCAGGGCCGGTGTGTGTGTGTGTCAGTGTCAGTGTGTGTGTGTGTGAGTGGTGTGTGTGTCAGTGTCAGTGTGTGTGTGTCTGTGTGTGTTTGTGTCCATGTGTGTCCGTATGTGTGTGTCCCCGTGTCAGAGTGTGTGTGTGTGTGTGTGTGTGTGTGTCTGGATCTGTGCCCTTTATATATTATATAATATTATTATACTGAATTGTGTTCTGTCCATTTTCCTGATTAGTGACCCCTAAGAGTGTGTGTGTGTCCGTGTCCGTGTCCATGTGTGTCAGTGCGTGTGTGTGTGTGTGTGTCTGTGCGTGTGTATGTGTGTGTGTGTCTATGTGTGTCAGTGCGTGTGTGTGTGTGTGTCCGTGTGTGTGTCAGTGCGTGTCTGTGTGTGTGTGTGTGTGTATCACTGACCCTCCTCAGCAGAAGGTATGGTGATGTTCTCCTCCTCGCTCTCAGCTGTGGTGTTGGGGTCGGGAGAGGTTCTGTGTGGTTCTGGTCTCCATTTCCTCCTCTGTTTGTGAGTGGTAAATGGCGGCACTGCACCCCACACATACATACACACACACACACACACACATACACACACATACAGACACGGACACACAGACGCACACATACACACATACACACATAAACTTATGAAACCTTGTTTATTCATAGGGACATGCTGATGATGTGACCACATGGCAGTGACTGGTCACTGTTCCAGGAACGTCCTACTATGTGTGTGTGTGTGTGTGTGTGTGTGTGCGTGAGTGTGTGTGTCTCTCACCATGCCGTAAGCTCTCGTTGACTTTACTGACAAGCAGCACCGCTTTCTGGTCCGAACCCATCCGGTCCTTATTCGCTCCAAACAGCTTCTTGATGTACTTCTCTGTTCCACACACACACACACACACAATCAGCACTACAGTAAAACACACACAGCAGTGACTCCACTCAGGGACATGAACAGGAAACAGGAAGTGTAAAAGCTGCACCTGTAGATCGAATGATGTCACTGGTGGAGCTCTCCTCTGAGCAGCCAATCAGAGGAAGGCTGTAGGACAGGATGTCCTGGAACAACTGGTTTCCATTCAGAGTGCAGTTCCTCATGTGCTGCCTAACAGACACACACACACACACGGTCTGAGAGTTATATACACACACACACACACACACGCACGCACACACACACACACACACTCATGCTGAGTGTGAGATGGTGTTCAGGTGTTAGTCTCTCACCACTGGCAGTCGTCGTCGTTGCAGGTTCCCGTCAGGTCGAAGCGGCAGAAGCACTTGCGCGGCTCGATGGCGTGGCTGTAGGTGATGGAGCTCAGAGAGAGCTTCTCTTTAGTGCGGAAATATGGACTGAACCTACACACACACACACACACACACACTTACTTACTTACTTACCTCTCCTTCACTCTAATGTCATTTATAGTTCATTTCTTTCTGGGTGTGTAACGAAAACGCTGCTGTCGTCTCTTAGCTCCGATGAGTAGCTATACATATCTTCTGAAGCACAAATTAAATAAGGCACTAATCAGTGTGGAAATCGTGTGTGTGATTGACGTGTTACGCGCTCGGCTTCATGCAAGCTTCATTCTCAGATTAAATCACCAAACTGATCTAACCGCACTAGCTACACACTCTCACCAGACACACAGCGATCTCTGCTACTTCCTTCCAAACTTTATTTTTCTTCATGATGTCTCTGCACGACAGGATAAGATGAAACTGTACTGAGGTTTTTCTCCATTCATGTGGGAACTAAACTGCAGGTAGGAGCTAAAGTCATGAGTGAGGAACTGAAGAAACGTCGGACCACACACACACACACACACACACACACACACACACACACAGACCATAGGTCTGGTGCGAGGAATCATTCGAGATAATCATGTTGATTTGTCGCTTCGTGCCACATCAGCTCGGGCTCGTGCGCGTACGTAGAAAAAGAACGATCTCCAGTCGCTTTGCTGCTCACTAGTGTGATTTATTTTTCCAGAAGTTTCCAGAAACAGTGAGTCCACTCACCTGTACGATCTGAACACCAAGAGCGGACTGCGATACGGCCCGAACGGAACCGGCTTCAGCTCGCTCCGTACCTGCTGAGGCGCCATGGGGTCAAAGTCCACCTGAACAACCTGCACACACATACACACACAGACACACACACACTTTAATGAGTCATTGTTTTCTTCATTCTGTGTGTGCATGTGCGTGTGTGTGTGTGTTTAGCATTACAGTATGAGTAATGATCCAGTCTCACCCTGTCACTGGGCCGGATCTCCAGCAGAGCGCCCCCTTGTGCACGAAGTTCCTGTCTCAGGAGGTCCGGTAGCGTCTCGCATTGCTGATAGCGCAGCCGCAGGTCCTCGACGTTCAGGCCGAACAGGAGCAGCTCTGCGGGGGGCGTGGCCTGTTTGGTGGACACAGTGGGCGTGGTCGGAGTCGTGGGCGTGACCGGAGTCTCGGCGTGGCTCAGATTGGGTTTAGTGAACGACCCGGACTCGCGGAAAGAGCGGCGGCGGGTGGTGGTGGTGGCGTTAGCAGGCTGTGTGTCCCCCCCCTCTGGGTCAGGGTCGTCGCCGGGGTCGTCGCTAGCGAGCGTGAGCTTGTCCTGCGTGAGGTCGTGAAGCGAGGGCTGCGTGACGCTGCAGGGGATGATGGGAGCGTTGGCCTGACGCAAAGCCTGCGCTTCCTTCAGCTTCTGGATCTTCAGCGCGTACTCGCTCTCCAGCTGCTGCAGACGCTTCTTCTGCGCCATGAGGTCGGCGTAGTGCGAGTCGGGGAGGTCCACACGCCGCCGTTTCCCCGCCTACACGCAAACACACACACACAATCACAAACACACAATTACACACACAATCACACACACACACACACACACAATGCATTTACAGTGAACACAAAGTATATAAAGGCTAAATGTGCTGGTTCAACAGGGAAAGAAGAGCAGTGTGTGTGTGTGTGTGTACTCACTGAGAGCTGTGTGTGTGTGTGTGTGTAAACTCATTGAGAGTTGTGTGTGTGTGCTCACTGAAAGCTGTGTGTGTGTGTGTGTGTAAACTCACTGAGAG
>CM040460.1:30455230-30466378 GCA_022758105.1 Pangasianodon gigas | reverse complement strand
TGTGACGGTGTGTGTGAGACGGTGTGTGTGACGGTGTGTTAGTGTGTGACGGTGTGTGTGACGGTGTGTGTTAGTGTGTGACGGTGTGTGTGATGGTGTGTGTGAGACGGTGTGTGTGACGATGTGTGACGGTGTGTGTGACGGTGTGTTAGTGTGTGACGGTGTGTGTTAGTGTGTGTAAGTGTGTGTTTGATCTTGTGTGATCCTGAACCTCCGGTATTTGATGGCTGGTGTTGTGTGCTCAGTACAGTGATGTACAGTGTGTTTAGATACCGATCTCCTCGGCGTTGGAGAAGGTGACGGTTCCTCGCTCCTGCAGGAGTGTGATGTGGAAAACAGGTTTCGTCTTCGGCTCGCCGAAACACGGGAAAATTCCACACGTGTGTGTGAGGCGGATTTGACTGGTGGCCACAATCCTGTGAAAGACAAAACGATTGTTAAACATTTATGGAACTTTTGTTCACAACAGTGTTTATATCTGCGTTCACATTCACACTGACGCTGCTGAAGTGCTGACACACACACACACACACACACACGGAGAGCAAACAGAAACAATTCCCATGACCTTGAGCTCAGCACTTCCTGTTTTTGGCATTAAAAGGTGAAATATTTACTGATTACACACGTCCCAGTCGCATCCTGACGTCTGACTGCGCTTCCAAAAACTGCTTCTGTGCCAAATGATTTTTCTCAATGAAGACTCTATTACTGTTTACTAAAACAAGTCCATGATATTGTGTTCTTATTTGTTAATAACAAAAATAACAATTTTTTAAAAAAATTAAGCGAACGTTAGATTCACACCAATTTCTGGTTTTTTTTTTTAAATGACTTTTTAAACTGTTTCCTGTCAGAACTGGATAAATCCTCAGCGCGTTCCTCTGCAAACGTGGTGTTGAGTTTCTGTGATTCTTCTGCTTTAAAGCTTTAAAACATTTGCTGAAGTAAATCCAAATAAATAAATAGTAGAATTGTAACCTTGTGTAATCTAATAATTGAGTAAATAAAAATATAAAATAAAATGTAATATAAAAATAAAATATTAAGACATTTTTAACAAAATTATAGAAACAAGAAATAAACCTCTATTCTATTTTATTTTTCTATTTTATTTATTATATTCTGCTTTTATTATATTGTTATATTATATTGAGGCACTAAGGAAAAACATTTCACTACATTAACACATCACATGTATGTAAAGGTGACAAATAAAGAACCTTGAAGCTAAAACAATCAGCGTCAGTACAGAGCTTTAAAACGTTCTTTCTTCCTGCTTCTTTGTTAATTAAATCCAAATTTTAAAAACTTAATAATCGACCAATGCAGATGTCCAAAAGTAAGCAGTTTATAAAGCAAAAATAAACGGTGGTGCTATAAAAATGGTAAGATTTGTCCAGATGAAACAGCTAACACGAGGGATAAAAACCATAAACGTGTCACACGACTCCGAATCGCGACGTTATACGACTTTTTCGAAGTGAAAAAAACTTACTGCTTTACTCCATTGACTTCGTACTCGCTCCTGTAGAATCCTCGCAGATCGTCGCTGAGTTCCCCTACGAACTCGGTGTGGAGTTTGTACCACTCTCCTGCTTTTAATTTCTCACTCAGGTGAAAAACGAGATACTGGGTTTTGCTGATGGTTTGCATGGACGTGATGGACGGTGCAGGAGAGCCATTGAGCGTGCTCAGTGTGGCATCAGCCGTCAGGTTCAGCTTGTTGGCGTGAATCAGGATCAGATCCGTCTCCTTCACACACTTGAACACCACGGTGGAGTTTCCTGTGAAGATGTAGAGGCCTGTGGAGTCCGGTTTGAGACGTGGCCATAACGTGACATCGTAAGAAACGGGAAGCGGACATTCCGGGAGACAGCGGCTGTCCGGCGGCTCAGTCTGAGATCTGGTGTGGTCAGCAAATGAAAGAAACTGGAACGTCCACAGACCGACGAGGATGGACACGGATACGACGGACACCACGGTGCAGATGATGCACATGGCACTGAAGTGACATTTCGCCATTTTACAATGATTTTAAACTCACACTCGACTGAACAGAGTCTGGAGGTTTAACGTCTCTCTCTGTTGCTCGTCTCCTAGCGTACGTTAGCGTCTGTGGGAATGACACACTGCTATATCAGTCCCACATAATCAACATGATTTATTACACTTTACTGTGTGTTTGCAGAGCCGTAACTCTCAGCTAGTCCCGAGTGTGAGTACACAATCAGACACGTGACGATATTATGCTGTGTTAATTACAGAGGATTTTAAAGCAGCGTTTATTCTCCTGTGTTGAAAATGAAATCAGGAAAACTGATCTCAGAAAAGAGCTTTTTATTAGTTTTATTTTTGTTTTTTTTTCTTGGCACACATTTTAAATAGAAAATAAATATTTGTTTGTTCATAAAATTACTTTAAAAAGAAATAAAATATTGTATTGTCCTAGATGTAAAGCAGGAATTGGAGCTCTGCTATCGGGAGTCTGTCTCAGGCGTCATTACAGACGCCGGCCACCAGGGGGTGGACAACACTTCAGTAAGTTTACTTTGTTACTATAGTTACATATTAATTTGGTGCATTTATACTTTAGTTGAGTGTTGAAATTGAGGACTTGGACTCTTATTTAGTAACATTTCCAAGAAAAAAAACAGTTTGCTCCTTACATTTGTATTCAGACCAAAGTCCTCGTTAAAAAAATCTCGGAGATTTCTTCTCTCATCCAGCCAGTGACGGTACGCGACACATCCATCACACCGGCTCTGATTAGCGTCCAATCATTTCAGTTTAGCATCCGATCATTTCAGTTTAGCATCCGATCATTTCAGATTAGCATCCGATCAGGTTCATGAGTGTAGCTTGCCAATGCACTGACCTTCTCCTGCTCTCGCTTCTCAGCAGCTCATGACTGTAGATGTTGATGTTGCAGATCGACATTAATAAACACATAACCTCAAACAAAATGACGTGGAGACTCTATCACACTTGTCTTACGCTAGCAGCTTGTTTTGCGTGAGTTTAGACGTACGTTTGTTCAGCGTATTTCTGATGTGAGAACATTATTCACTCCTTAATCCTCCTTTTTCTCTCCTAATCTTTATAATACATCTTACAATAGAAATAATTCTATGTGTTATAGACACACTGTCTGCACTTTCTTCATAAATTTATTACATTTAATTCAGATCATTTACTATAAAAAATAAGAACTTGGCAGCCGCAGAGTATTTTAAACTCGTCCAATCTGGCAACCCTGTCGTTTACTGTTCTCTCTGTTCCTCCTCCAGTGAAAATGTTCATAGTGTGAGCATGGGGCAGAGATAATTCTGCCCATATGGAGCTCTGTTAGTGCTTGTTGCAGTTCCCTCTTTTGACCACTAGGTGTAATAATAACTCAGTGGAAGCTCAGGGGGCAGCGAGCGCTCTGCCCTGCGAATGCACAACGCCAGCAAATCGACAGAAACTCGGCTTGTAAAATATCTGTCAAATAACAACCTTCTTTAACTGTTGGTGACTCAAAAGAGTTTAAAATGTGTGAAGTTGTGTTTGAGGACGTTGTGAAGACAGTGTCCCAGAACACACCACGGCCCACAAACATGGCTGCCCAAGACTACACTTCCCAACAGCCACGAACTTTGACACATTCACGGTCACCTGATCAGTAATCGCACACACCTGTACACAATCACCACTTCCTTTATAAAGACATCGCAAACAATCACTCGCTGCAGCGTAACGCTCAGTGTTCATCTTATCGAGCCCTGGGTTCTCCTGTATTGTTATTCTTGTTCTGACGTCGTTTGCTTCTCGTTTGTGATTTGGGATTTTGCCTCGTTGTTGTCGTTTGCTGATTGCCTGACCTCTGCCTGACCTTTTGGATTAAATTTTTGGACACTGTTTTGGATTTGTTTGTCAGTTTCTTCAATAAACCGTCAAACTGCACTTGCATCCGTTTCAGCTTTCCTCACCTGACATGCTGAGAGAAACGCTGGGGCTCTGCATCACCGCCTCTATGATTGAGCAGCTACTGCATGCTACACGGTGTAGTTAGCACTGTTGCTGTGTGTGTGTGTGTGTGTGTGTGGAAGTTGGGGATGAGCGTCCTGCCCCTTCCTCAGTAAGATATTTCAATAAGCTGGAGTAAAGACTCGTATAAACTGATGCGTCTCTGTTACTCCTCTGGAAGACGTGATCTCTGTGGAATATGAGAAAGTGTAGTGAAGTGTTGTTGAGTTTCGCTAAATTTCCGACATTAACTGGCTGTATTTAACTAAGTTTACATTTTTTCTGGCTAATGCCAGGTTCAGCTAAGCAGCAGCTCACATTCTAGCTAACGGTAAAGATCGCAAACTGACAGACTGAATGATTGAATGATTTTCTCAGGCAAAATGCTGCAGTTGCTTTAGAACTAAAATCCTTTTATAACAATTTTAGACCAAAGTTACTTTTCACATGACGTTAACTTCATTTCAACAGTTCAAACTTTACTTTACACATTTTTAATTACTTTTTTAGTTCATTTAAAAGCAGGATCCTTTTGTCTTTCTCTTGAGTACATGTTTCAGATGGATACTTGCACTTAAAGTAAGATTTAAACACATTACGTATAATTTCTCGGTACTGACTGGAACCTCGGAAACGTTCTACATGGCTGAGAGAAATGCTGTCCTGTATTCCTCTGGAGAAAATAATGTTTAATTTAAAGTAAAAACAACAGTCTGGGGTAGTTTCTCTCCTACTGGATGAAATAAAGAATAAAATACTGGAGTGAATCCAGTGTTACAGACGTGACATTTACGCTCACAGCCACAGAGACAAGTTTAGGATTAATCTGTTGTTATTTAGCTTCTCGAGGACGCAGACGAATCTTAAAACCTCGTGGATTCATGTATACGTTTTTAAATACACCACAGTTTATCAGTGTTACGGGTGTGACATCAAACAGACACACTGTTGTGGGAGATTACACGTTTCTACAAACTTTAAAGACCAGCGCAGAAAGCGTCACATGCCGAAGGTCGAAGGAATTCATTAATTAACATTATTAAGAAAAAAAAAACATATGTCTGTGACGAGTCTGAACCTGATGTATAAACAATGTTCTCTGTAATTCAACCAGAGACGTTAAATACAGTGAAATATAAACAAGTTCATTTTAAAAGCAGTTTCTTCCTGCGCTCACTATTTTATTTTTTTAAGGTGGAATTGTACATTGATTTTTTTAACACACTTTACACACGAATCTGTAACATACACGATAATCACTGACACGTATCTGACTCATTCAGGGTCATTTATTAATTTTAATCACTAAATCAATCTGAAATGATGAAAAACAAGCAGAAATATGACAGAGCTTTTTTTTTTTTAAAAAATATTTACTGTTTAAAGTTTTGTATTGCAGTGTTCTCATTCACATTTCACAGGGAATGAACCCTGAAGGTCATTTTATTTTGGTCAAATTTAATCCCATAATTCCCAAAATCCAACAAAGATGCTTAGTGCTTCAGGAGACAAAAATATCACATGTTGTTTTGATATATATCACTATATTTAAGCCTGCTAATATAATTTATTGATTTATTTATTAATTATTATTATTAATAGTAATAGTGCTATAAACCTCGCCTGTGTTAGGACGCCTGACTTTCTTCTGCTTCTTCTCTTTCTTAAATATGACTAAGATAATCGCTGAGCTCAGCAGTTGTGGCTCTCAGATGAGACCCACAGGCCTGGTTATAATAAATAAGAAATAAGAAATAAGAAATAATCCCAGACAATCCCAGAACTCTAACATGAATTCCATGAGAAAGTATAAAATATAAAATTTATAAAAATAAAATATAAATAATATAAATTATTTAATTTAAATATATTTTTGCATGTAAATCCTGTGATTATGGCAAATAAATACACAAATACTTTTGAAAAGAAAAATAATTGGTTTATTTGAGTCCACAGCTTAACAGAAATGGAAGATTTCAATGCGTCAGTCATTTAACACAAAAGCAATTACTTAAAATTAAAATAAAATATTTAAAATAAAACTATGTTTGTGTTATTAGTGATATCACTAACTAATTAGTGATAAAGATGATCACTGGATAAAAAAAAAGACTTCTGGGAAATATCAGCATGTGACAAATAAATAAATCAGTTTGTCTCATTTACCAGTGTGTGTGAGCGTGTGTGTGAGCGTGTGTAAGCGTGTGTGAGAGTGTATGTGCATTTGTGTGAGATTGTGTGTGTGTGTGAGCGTGTGTAAGCGTGTGAGAGTGTGTGTGTGTGTGTGCGTGATTGTGTGTGTGTGAGTGTGATTGTATGTTTGAGAGTGTGTGTGTGTGTGTGTGTGAGAGAGTGTGTGTGTGTGTGAGAGTGTGATTGTGTGTGTGTGTAAGAGTGTGTGTGTGTGTGTGTTTATTAGTTAATCGCTGCCTTGAGCCACGCCTCCACCTCGTCCTTGTTCTGTGTGAGCCACTTGATGTTGGCCTTCGTCCTCTCGATGGACTGATCGATGGCCATGGAACCAGAACCGAATCCGATGTGTTCATTATCTTTTCTGAACTGCTCCAACTACAGCAACATCAAACAGATGAGAGAGAGAGAGAGAGAGAGAGAGAGAGAGAGAGAGAGAGAGAGAGAGAGAGAGAGAGAGAGAGAGGGAGAGAGAGAGGGAGAGAGAGAGAGAGTTATTATGGGTTATTCAGAAGGTGTTGATTAGTTTTCTATAACAGCAGCTCTGACAGTAGTGCAGGTTTATATTAATCCACTCGCTCTAATACGTTATCGTTTCTATAGCAACAGCTCATTCACAGGGACGTGTACAGCACACGCTCCACATAAACATTATCAGACGTTTATGTAACATTTATGGAAGGAGTCTCCAGTGTCAGCACTTTGTATCAGTCAGAGGTAAAGCTGGAACTGTAAGTTTTCCGACATCTTCAGGACAGAGGAGTTTACGCTGGAGTTTACGCTGGTCTGGTAACAGTAAACAGTGTTTATTTATGTTATTAATTACTACTATTTACATTATTTATTTATTTATTGTGTGTGTATGTGTGCGTGCGCGCGTGTGTGTGTGAGAGTGTGTGTGTGTGCGCGCGTGTGTGTGTATACCTGTTTGAGGTCAAACTCAGTAGAGAAGCGTTTGGTGACGCCATTGATTAAATTAGCGAAGGAGAACGATCCCCCGCCGTACCTGCACAAGAAAACACACATCATTTCCGTCCAGGTGTTTATGTATTTCTCTGTTTTATTTATTGGTTTATGTATTTTGACTCAGAGACACTCACTCTCTGAAGATGTACTCCCAGTTAGCTCTAATGAAGTCCCAGGCTAGCGGCTGACCCACCACGTTATTCGCCACGTAGATGATTGTAGACGTTGCGTCCTGTTTACGGATCTTGGTTGGATCCAGTGTGTATTTCAGATACCTACAACAGACAAATAACTTAAAAATCACACAGATATACAGACAGACAGATACACAGTGTGTTGCATAAGTATTTAAATCCAGTGTTAGAAAGCGTTAGACACTCATTACCACCACTGTGAAGCACGGTGGTGGTAGTATCATTTCAGCCCTATCCTCTTGGTTGATTTTCTGATTAATCCCCTCTTTACCCGCGCAGAGTCGCGGTTGTGCCGTATTCTTTACATTTTTAAATAACGGATTTAATGTCGCTCTTGGGAATGTTCAGAGTTTGATATTGTTTTATAATTTTATTTGTTACCGGTTGAGGATCCAGGGTGTGGTACTGCACGCCATGGCAGCTCTCAGTTTATCGGCCTCAGTGGCGATGGTGGCGCTCTGAAACATGTCCCAGGCGAAGTCCCACTCTGTGGCGCCCCCTGTAGCGATGGCTTGGCAGTACACCGTCGACCTCAGGTTAGGGTGAATCCTGAAGGAGAGAGCGTGAGGAAATTATTCACACATAAACTCGAATCTGATACATACAGTGTTAATGGAAAACTGAGAAAAAAACATGAACAAATAAACTGGTACAATTTACATTCATAATAAAAAATAATAAAAGCATTTTACTGATGTGTAGAACGATGAGTGAAAGTGAACCCAAATTTTATCCACTATATTAATATTCTCCATTATTGTCTGGTTGTTTCCCTGTGTATTTACCTGTGTCTATGTCAGAGACAAATAAAACAAATAAAGATTAAAAAATTGAATAATAATAATAAGAAGAAGAAGAAGACTCACGGGTTGACGCTTGGGTTAGTCCTCCACTCTTCAAACCACTTCTGAACAAGTGTGTTGCATTCCTCCACTCCAGAGCTGCAGGCCATGCGAAGAGCGTTCACCTCGTTATACCTGTAAAACACACACACACACACACACACACCTGAGCAACAGGACACAATACAACACAGCTAACACACACACCTGAAATGAAACGATAACTAAAAAAAATAAACAATTGTGATATATATGGCCAATATAACAAAATATAACATAACACCTGAAAACACCCAAAAAAATCACTCATTAGGATGAATTTATTTAATGTTATGCAATAGAATATGTAAATAATTATTTATTAAATGGACCCCTAATGGAGCTGCAGATTTGCTGCTTGATTTAGAATTCAATAAATACAATAAAATTCATAAATAGACAAAAAATATTTTTTATTGACTAAAATTAATGTAGTTTTGCATCAACTAAAACTTGAATAAACCTAAAAAAAAGCCAAATGACTGAAACTATGATGTATTTTTGACACAGAGCTAAGATTAAAAAGTAAATTCATATAAGCATATAGTTTATAAAATAAATAATTCTACTGTAATTATATTACGGTAAAATTCACAGGAGACTTACTGATCCATGTGACCAGCGGGGACCTCTGTAAAGTTCCTAGTGATGGTTTTAAAGTACAGGAAAAGTGGCTCCACTTGTTGCTTTATGTAAGCCTGAAGAACACAGACGTCACATGATCACCTCAACATCACAAAATTTGAATGAAAGCAAACTCCGCCCCTCACCATAACTCCACCCCCATCTCAACGTTTATACATCAAATGACTCTGTGTATATTTTTTATGAATTTGCCTCAGAAGTTAGAAGTCTCGCAAACCTTTTGCTAGAGTCTGCTATGTTTAGTTTCATAAAGTGTGGCTACAATCCGCCCACTTATACAGGAAGTAGATGTTTGAGTGACATATCAAACGGCCAACCACACACTTCAGAGCTCATTGGTAAACGATGGAAGTATCACATTTACTCGTCTCACCATTCAACTTCTTTAGACAAAACATTTAAATAACTTTCAGGATCCTGACGCTTGCGACCAGAAAAGTGCTCACTAAGAATCAGATGGGCTGGGGGCGGAGCCTGTTAGTGTGTGTTGTGCCACAGCGCTGTTGAGTTCTGGATTGTGATTGGTCAGAAGGTGTTGATTAGTTTTCTATAACAGCAGCTGAAAATCACAGGTTTATATTAATGCGCTCGTTCTAATACGTTATCGTTTCTATAGTAACAGCTCATTCACAGCAGACTCTCCACATAAACCGATTAAAAAAATTGTTGAATAGTGAAGTTTTCTGTAATTGAAATGTATTGAACATTTATGGAAGGAGTCTCCAGTGTCAGTGTTTTGTGACAGTCAGAGGTAAAGCTGTAACTTTTCTTCAGGACAGAGGAGTTTACGCTTCTTTGCGGTTTCTCAGTAACATGCGTAACAAGCTGCGATTTGTTTTTTTGTCTTATTAACTTGAAGAGAGAGAATAAAGAGAAGCTGGTGAGGGAACGAGTGTTTATAGCTGCTATAACGTAAGTGACAACAGGAACTGACTTGTTTCCTCAACAGTGTCATTTTTAAATAAAACTGAAAACTGTAATTGTTGGAAAATTATAGAAATAAAACACTTACAGATGAGCTGTTATAGGAAAATAATCAACCTCAGGATACTAACAGTAATTTTGATTAAGGACACTTCATCACACCACCACTTCACCCCGTATTTTACTATAACAGCACACACACACACACGCACACTTTATGTTTTATTAAGTACATATTTTTTCCATTGTGTGTGTAAACTGACCTGCAGGGGGCCGTAAATCTCCGTACGATCAAACATAAGGTAGAAATAGTCCAGATTGTCCAGTGCTGATTTCCAGGGCATGTATTCTCTCTCCTTTGATAAATACACTGTAGTATTCAGAGCCAGCGTGGTTTGAATAATTCTCGCCCTGTTAATGACATTTAAATATGCAAATGACATCCTTCTGTACCAATATCAGTGCAGGAGCGTGTATTCTGATTGGCCGATTGATGGCAATAGGGATGGTAATGAATAACACATAGAGGAGTGCACTAATGGAATAAAATTGTGTTTAAATTATGTATTCTTGATATAGTATGATGAGCTATGTAATATTTCAGTACTCACCTTGCAAGATTAAAAGCATCATCTATAATCTGGGCTCGGTTAATCACGGCAATGCTCTGGGGGAAAAAAGGAAAAATTTATTAAGTATCGCTGTGATTGTTATTTCAGTCTTTAAAATTCTTTAATCTTAGCTCCAAGAAAGAACAGCAGAGAGCAAAAAATAATCCTGTTAAGTTGGTGACTTAACATTCTCCCATAAACACCAACATTATGTTTCTAACACCAGCATCATTTCGTACCAAACCCCAATAAAAACAGAAATACGACCAAGATACTCCACTGAATATTGCTATTCCTCAACATACACCATCATTCTGCATCACACACTATCAAACACCAATATTATATAATAAAAACACCAACATTATCCAGCTAAATATCATTAGTCATCATCAAATACCATTACATACCAATTAAAACTCCAACATTCTCCAACCAAATACCACCATTCCTCATCAAACACCAAAATTCTTCAGTACCAACCAATACCAACATCCAGTAAATACCAAACATCCCTGAAATATTCGCCAACTTTCTTCCAAAAACACTATCCAGAAAACACCAACAAACACCAACATTCCCCATCACACACACACCAACATTCTCCAACACCAACAAACACCAACATTCCCCATCACACACACACACCAACATTCTCCAACACCAACAAACACCAAAGTTCCGCATCACACACACACACCAACATTCTCCAACACCAACAAACACCAA
>CM040460.1:30437462-30455130 GCA_022758105.1 Pangasianodon gigas | reverse complement strand
TCTCCAACACCAACAAACACCAACATTCCCCATCACACACACACCAACATTCTCCAACACCAACAGATGCCAACAAACATCACCAAAAATACCTAAAAAACCTGTGGCATCCATAAACTTCTTCTCAAAAGACAACAGTATCATTCAAACACCAACACAGGCACCAACAAACACCAAAATTCACAATCACACACCATTTTCATCAAACAATAAAGAAACACCTCATTTACCAGCAAACATTAATATGCTCCATCAGCATACTCCAGTAAACACCAAAGTTCTCCATTAAACTGGTAATAATAGACGAGAACATTCTAGAAATTCCCACAGTGTTTGTCGGTGTTCAGTCTAGAGGAAGTTGAGTGTGTTCAGAACTTATTCTGATTGTTTTATGCTGTTGTTGGTACCTCATGAGATGTCAGGAGTAATCGCAGCAGGTTGTTCCAGTTCCTCATGTCGTAGTTCACTCTGTAGTATCCCGACACGTTGAGGTTGGCCACCAGCCAATCAGAACCAGAAACTTTCATCTCATTGTTTTCAGCTAAAAAGAGGATATTTAGCACGGTCAAATCATTCAAATCATCAAATGTTCAAATCAAATCATCAATCTTTTTCTTTCGCATGTGAATGAAACTTAACTCCATAGAAATCCATTGAAAATCTATAGAAAACCACATTTTCTAGAAGAAGTGCACCATAATCTATAAAGATGTCCCTCCAATATGGGAAACAGAATAAACACAAACACACACTGGGCTTTCACTGACCCACAGTGTCATGTCAGGTTTGTAGTTACAGCCGGCATATCACTACAGACAAAATAAAGTTAATAATGAAGACTCGAGAGCAAAACTTTACCTCCAGTTCGTAAGTGTTCCTTTAAGTAGCTGAGCACCAAGTATGGTGGAGTTTAGATCGAATTTCCTCACTGTGTTCTTACACAAACTGAACGACATTTATATGAATAGTGAACGGGAGACTTTGCTAGGCTTGGGTGAGAGGGAGTGGGCCTGAAAAGGGGGCGTGGTTTGAAAGGGGTGTGGTTAAAAAGGGGGCGTGGTTTGAAAGGGGTGTGGTTTAAAAGGGGGTGTGGTTGCCAAGGAACAGATTCTGGAAAATCTAGTAGGATTATTCTGTTAATTATTAAACATTAAATTACACATTAAACAGTTAAGTTAACCCAGTAAAGTAAGTAAAATATATACTTTGGGATTTAGCCACATATTTACATGAATTCATTTAGTACAAAACTTTTAAGTAATTCTAATAATTTATTCTAAAAATCACAGATTTTTTTGTCATATTTACTGAAGCACCGAATCTTTTTTCAGGGTGTTATGCAGCATATTTTTATCCTTAATATGGCTCCGTTGCTTACTGTTTTTGTTCATCATCCAGTAGATGTTCTGCTGAGCTCCATTTTTCATCCACTGAATAGGCACAATCCACTCATAGCTAAAAGAAAAATAACAATCGCATATTCCATATATAAGTTAAATCACACATCTGGGTAAATTGTGCATTTGTTATTTTTTTAAATGAAATATTGATTTGTTTGAAATCTGGCCTACTTGAATGGAGATGGTCGGTCCACGACAGACTCAGGATCCAGGAGGAAATGACTCTGAGTTAGCTTTCCTGTCGTTGTGTCAATCGTCACCACTGGGAAACCCATCTGAAGAACCCAGCGGTCCATGATGTCACTAATTTTCGCTGGGAGCTTTGTTCCAGTGGCGTTTACAGCCTGAAAGAGATTAAACCCCACACACCACACAGTTAATTACAAAATACTCCAAAATAAGCTTCCTGCTTCCTCCTCTGATGAAACTCTCACATGTTCTGTGCAGAAGCTGCAAACAGAGTACTTCTGTATCAGAAAGATAAAAACCCTTAATGATCTAATGAACTCTTAAAGAACCCTTCTTCCTTTGAGTGTATTTCATTTTACACCAAAGCGCTCTCGAATTCTGGATTCTGATTGGTCAGAAAGTATTGATTAATTTTCTATAACATTTTCTATCATTTTTTAATATCATCCTGATATTTTTAGTTGATTTAGTTGATTATTTTACTCTAACAGCATGCAACCGTTATAAAATTCATACTGCAGGGTGGAATATCTCACCTGTTGGAGATGATCCCAAAGGTCTGTGTACACCGTGTTTTCAAACTTGAAGTGATTGAGGTAGCTCTGGGAAGAAGAAGAAATAAAAAAAAATTATTCTGTATTAGTCATAAACACTTCCTGCTTTCCTACTGATTTGGCTCCGCCCATAAACACTGTTCGCAGCTGTGTGTAGCTTGTTGTATTGTAATTCCTAGCTGTATTGTTATACTATGTGTCTTTGCAATTAGACTAGATGTAACATATAACGTGTTAGATCTAATAACGTGTTACATAGCCTGTTAACGATCACTGTTAGCTAAGATAAGCTGTGCTAACAGAAATTAGAATAATTGTAAAGTCGACCTTTAAGGATTTTATTTTGCTTGTGTTTACTATAAAGCCTAATTTTATCTAAAAAATAAGAAAAAAAAAGAAAAAAAAAGAAGAAAAGCTGGAACCTACACTGAGGCCTTTCACAAAAACAGCTTCAGTCAGGAAATCCGAGAGCATCCTCAACACCGATGCCCCCTAGAGGCAGAAATCATGTACACACACGCACACACACACACACACACACATCACATTATGCATAGACTATATTATAGAAGCATGGTCACATGATTGTAAATATGTAAAAATTGTTAAGATCGGTTAGATTAAGGGGTGGGGTTATATTAAGGGGTGGGGTTAGACTGTGGGGTGGGGTTAGATTAAGGGGTGGGGTTATATTAAGGGGTGGGGTTAAGGTTAGGTTGAGGAACAGGGTTAAATTGAAGAGTGGAGTTAAGTTATGGAGTGGGATTAGATTAAGGGGTGGGGTTATGACAGGGGGTGGGGTTAGATTAAGGGGTGGAGTTAGATTAGGCAGGGTTGGTGTTGAGCGTTACCTTGCTGTAGGAGATGGCGTCGAACAACTCGCTGATCTGCTCTGGTCTCAGGACTTCATCTTCTTTAGAGGACAGCGGGTGGGAGGAGGCCAGAGCATCCACGGCGAAAACTCTGTGCACGTCGTACAGTACGATCAGGTCTTTCTGATGAGGGGAAAAAGAAGGCGTCATTAAAAATGTAAAGTGGAGCACGTCATGAAGTGCCAAGAAGTGTTCTTCTGTGTGTTATATATTATCAACCAATCAGAACACTGATAAAATACTAGCAGGTCCTGGTATTGCATACAGACTCCTGGTCCTGATTTGGAAATTAAAAAAATAAAAATCATCTTAATTAATTAATTTATTTATTAATTATCATGAATGACTTACAATATTCCAATCAGGTTCAGCATTGTCGGCTCCGAGATATTCAACGTAGGAGGCGAAACCTTCGTTCAGCCAGAGATCGTTCCACCATTTGATAGTTACCAGATTCCCAAACCACTGAGAGAGCGAGAAAAAGAAAATGAGAAACAACAATCTCATAAATTTGCTAAATTTTGCTCCAAAATTCTTTTTTTGGGTCCAACAAATTTATAATAAATTTCCTTTAAAAAAATGAAAAACTTTAAATTATTATGCAGTCATCTTACTTACTTACATCTAACAAACCTGAAAAATATATATTATCACAGTTCCAGTTTCCTCCTGCTGCAGTTCTGCCCTGACCACACCCTGACCACGCCCTGACCACACCCTGACCCCGCCCTGACCCCGCCCCCGCCCTGAGCCCGCCCCGACCCCACCCTCTAAGCAGTCTCAGCACCTGTTTCTTTTAAATATGGTGCGTTCAAATGAAACTCATGAATTTTTCTTTTTCAGTATGAGAAGTCAGACATGTGATACATTCACAGTTTAAATAATCAAATTCAATGAACAGTTGCAGAGTTTGCTAGCTAATGCTGTAGCGAGCTGCACTGTAGATGTTAAATATTTTATTATATGGACAGTTAATGACAGTTAAGTGACAGTGAGAACATGACAAATTTACCGGGAACATCGACATTTCTATCAAATGTGGTAATGAATGTAATCGAGTAGAATTACACTTTAATTACACTTTGCGTCAACCGCTAAGCCATCTTTCACAGATCCCACCACATGATGAAACACCAAATCTTGTCTAAAAGAGTGTGGCGTTCATGTGGAATCTTTTTTTAAGACGTTTGGGATGATGTTTGCATCTGTACTGTTTCTGTAGACCATCATTACGAGGAACAAAATCTAGTTTGGTGATTTTAAGCTAATTTAATTATAATTTTGTTGCTATGAATTGTAAAGTAAACAGGAGGAGTGGTCAAAAGTAGAGAATCATTTCAGACAGCGCAGTGTGTACCATGTGTGCGAGTTCGTGAGCGACGACGGTGGCGACTCGCTCTTTATTCCCGTTAGAGGACACTTCACTGTCGTAGAGCAGAGCTGTTTCTCTGTACGTGATCAAACCCCAGTTCTCCATCGCACCAGCGTTAAAGTCCGGCAGAGCTATCTGATCTGTACAAATCATTTCAACATGATCATTTATTTCATTCTGGGGATTTGTTATAGACAATAAAATCACAGGTTATAAGAATGTGACATATCACTGGTGAAGAATCTAATATTGTTTACTAATCAGGAGTTCGCTTGTTGTAAGACTGGGTTACTAATACGCTTTTGAGCAATATAAAAGATAAATTGGGCATTAATTTAAATCTAAACATAAAATTAGTAAACATAAATGTATCTGTGTTACTTAAACTCATCTGTCCTTAAGAGGATACAGCGTTAAAATTATACAGCAGCCTCTTCACGGATCAGCAGTCTGTGTTAATCTCTCACCTGATTTGGAAAGTGGGTAAGAGGCATTATAATAGTTTTCAAAGAATTTCAGGATCCTGCCCGTGATGTTCAGTGCGTATTGTCCGTGACCTGCATCGATGGCCTCCTTACGGGCAAAAATACGAATCTGTGCAGCAAAAAAGAGAAACAGAATTCCTGCTGATTCAGCTCAATGCACCTGTAATGTGTAAAATAAACTGAAATAGTGTACAGGAAAATTCAGTTACCAAAACTTCGCCTTCCATTTTCTCAATCGCTTTAAAATCACTGACAATAAACGCCAGCAAGTATGTTGACATTCTCTCAGTAGATTCAAATCGTGTTTTATTGAGTGTCTCACCACCTTCAATAACTTTAACTGACTCTGAAAAAGGCGAAAAAACATGAATAAGTGAACAATTATTTTCATGTCTACTGATCATATACATCCTGATCACGCTGGAAGATTGGACAAATTCTAAAGATATATAATGATATATATTTTATATAAACAGTAATAATAAAAGGTACTAATGTTAATCCTACCCTTAATCATAACTTTAACCTTCAACTATGCAAATTGTAAGTATGAAACCAGTTTGACTGCATTTTACTTACATCATTTAACATTATTAATATGCAATTTCAATGCAAAGAGTATATACATACATACATATATATTAACACTCACTATTTCTGACTTTTACCAAGCACATTTAGTGAGTTACAAATAATAAAATGTCGTTAAATGCCGTACCAATTTCCCTGCCATTGGAAAGTGCGATGGTTTCTGGGTCATGCAGCAGAGTGATATTAAAAACAGCTTTCATTGCAGGTTCATCAAAACAAGGGAACGCTTTCCGGGCATCTGTAGGTTGCATCTGTGTCGTAGCCACCACGCTAAAAATATATATAACCATTTATAATTACCTCAAAATACAGAAAACGGCAAACAGTGATTACAACAGTTACAAACTAGTGGAAGGAAAAGCTTAACCAGCAGCAATACAAAACTTTAAAACATTAACTTGCTACTTTTTCACTAATTCCAAATAAAAAAAAGACAGTGAGACAAAATGAAAGATATGAAGCAAGCATTTTATGTGAAAGAATTGTAAGAATCATCCAGACAAAACAGTCTTCCCACATCTCCCAAACTTTGCTTTATACATTTGAAAAAAGTCAAAAGAAAAAAAAACTTACTGCTTTACTCCATTTACTTCATACTCGCTCCTGTAGAATCCTCCCAGATCATCAGCGAGTTCCCCTTTGAACTCGGTGTGGAGTTTGTACCACTCTCCTGCTTTTAATTTCTCACTCAGGTGAAAAACGAGATACTGGGTTTTGCTGATGGTTTGCATGGACGTGATGGACGGTGCAGGAGAGCCATTGAGCGTGCTCAGTGTGGCATCAGCCGTCAGGTTCAGCTTGTTGGAGTGAATCAGGATCAGATCCGTCTCCTTCACACACTTGAACACCACGGTGGAGTTTCCTGTGAAGATGTAGAGGCCTGTGGAGTCCGGTTTGAGACGTGGCCATAATGTGACATCGTAAGACTCTGGGATAAGAGTATCAGGGAGACGATATTTATCCCATACTTCATTGGATGCTGATGTGGTTGACTGGATTGTTGTTGTTGTTGGTCCTGTTGTTGTTGTTGTTGTTGTTGTTGCTTCAGTGGGTTTTATCTCTAACTCTTTGTTTTTGGATTTTTCTTGAGAGTAAACGACAGAGAGGGCAATGATGGTGGCCACAGCTCCAGCGCCCAACACGATCCCGACGATCCCGACAGTTTTACTAATAAAGAACCCTTTACCCATGATGAACAGATGTGCTGGAAACTGGCAGTGGGAGCAAGTGGAGTGAATGTCTGCACTCCTTCTTATTCAGAGGTTCCTCCTCCCATCAGATTTAATAAATCATCTATTAACACACAGTAACCACTAATGCCACAGGTTCAGAGGGCATCTGGCAGAGTCACACCAGGCTGTTTGGACAAGGATGAAGAGTTACACTATGAAGTATTAACATGAATTTGAGGAGTCAGCTGAAAAAGAGGGCCGCTGGAATTCTGAAAAAAAAAAAAAACTCTCTGCTTTAGGCTTACTTGAAATTGTATAATTCTATGTGAAATATTTCAGAACTTATTTGAGGTTGACATTAAATACTTCAAAAGGCCCAGTTCTGTTACCACCCTCAGGCCCTGATCTGATTCGGTTACCTGTCTCTGGCTTTGACATGGTTCTGGTACTTGTGTCAGGTCCTTGTCTAATTCTCTTACATCTCTCAGGACATAGTCCAATTCTGTTTCCTGTCTCAGGCCCTGATCCAGTTCTGTTACCCATCTCAGGCCCTGATTCAGTTCTGTTACCCATCTCAGGCCCTGATTCAGTTCTGTTACCCATCTCAGGCCCTGATTCAGTTCTGTTACCCATCTCAGGCCCTAATCCATTTCTGTTAATTGTCTCATGCCCTGATTCAGTTCTGTTACCTCTCTCAGGCCCTAATCCATTTCTGTTAATTGTCTCATGCCCTAGTCCTTTCAGTACTTTTCTCAAGCCCTGGTCCATTTCTGTTACCCATCTCAGGCCCTGATCCAGTTCTGTTACCCATCTCAGGCCCTGATCCAGTTCTGTTTCCTGTCTCAGGCCCTAATCCATTTCTGTTAATTGTCTCATGCCCTGATTCAGTTCTGTTACCTCTCTCAGGCCCTAATCCATTTCTGTTAATTGTCTCATGCCCTAGTCCTTTCAGTACTTTTCTCAAGCCCTGGTCCATTTCTGTTACCTCTCTCAGGCTCTGATCTGGTGATCTGTTACCTGTTTCAGGCCCTGGTGCAATTGTGGTACCTGTTTCAGGCCATTTGTCCAGTTCTCATATCTGTTTCAGTCCCTGGCCCAGATCTGTTGCTTGTCTTAGGCCCTGGTCTGGTTCTGTTACCTGGCTCAGGCCATAGTCCATTTATGCTAAGGAGTTAAAGTTGTAAACCTTTCACTGATGTACCAAACCTTGCAACTCAGGGTTGTGAAAGCTTGATTTTTAAAGATAAAGTTGAGGCAGTCTTTGACACTGGTAACTTGGTGGAAATTAGAATAAAAGCAAATATAAACTGTCATGATTCACACTGTGTGGGCTTTAAAAACTTGATCTCAGTGCACCTTCTAATATCAAACCTCTTCTTTATCTCTAAGATCCTAGAAAAGGCTGTATCTGTTACTTGTATAGAAATTACATACACTATATGGCCAAAAGTATGAGGACATCTTACCATCACACCCATATGTGGTTCTTCCCCAAACTGTCACCACAAGGTGGATGCACACTTGTGTATAGATCTGAAGACATGGTGTGTGAAGGTTGGAGTGGAAGAACTCGAGTGTCCTGCACAGAGCCCTGACCTCAACCCCACTGAACACCTTTGGGATGAACTGGAACACCGACTGCACCCCAGACCTCCTCGACATCCCAACATCAGCGCCTGACCTCACTAATGCTCTTGTAGCTGAATGAACACAAATCCACACAGCCACGCTCCAACATCTAGTGGAAAGACTTCGCAGAATTATAATGGGATGTTCAAAAAACACAGTGAGTGTTATTGTCAGGTGTCCACAAACATCATATAGTGTACGTTATTATTATTTTTTTCAGTCAGGATTTAGGTTTCATCACAGTATTGAAAAAGCGCTGGTTAAAGTAGTAAATGTCCGACTCGGAATGGGAATGGGGGGGCCAATACTTTGCACAAAGCAACGGGTGGGCTACAGTGAGTAAATGTACAATACAAAGTGACCGGCATGGACTTAATAAACTGGCTAATAAGTGCAGATGAATCTAATCAAAAGAAAGTCTGATCACACCTCTCCAATTTCAATTTACGATGGGTCCATATTAAGTTTCTTTTCGACTACACAGTTTTGCTAATGATGTATAAGGTTCTAAATGGTTCAGTGCTGGAGATCTTACAGATCTTCTGAAGCACTTTCTATTCCGAGGATTAATCACAGTTCAGCCAGTACACTACAGTACACAGAAAAAAATTATCCTTGGATCAAAGTAAAAATACTGTAAAAACGTTCCAGCTAATCTTTTTTACTTTTTACTTTTTCTTAACTGAAAAAAATATCTTACACCATATATAAAAAATTCTTTCAGGTGAGAAAAATAAAAAAATACCTTCAACAACTTTTTTTTTTGTTTAATTTAAGGTTTGATCCGTTTATTTCAGAGTAGATGTTTTTTTATGCCACCCCTAAACTCAGGAATTGTGTTTCATATGATATCAGGAACGTCTATAAAAGTTTTTTAATCCGGGTTTATGACGTGTTTAACCAGGATTATTCATTGCTCCTGTCATCCAAATGCTGTTAGTTACTGTGATAAAGCTATTAAGTTTTTAATGTGTGTAGATTGTTTTATTGATGTTGTCTTTTAATAATCGTTGTACTATTTTCATCGTGACTCCTTGTTTTGCTTTTAATCTTTTCTATTTTTTATTTAAATTTTTTAAATATTTTAACTTCTCTGACCTTGTTTGGTTCTTTGTTTAATTTGTACTTTTTGTATTTTATGTGAAGCACTTTCAGATTTTGTTGATATTATTATTATTATTATTATTATTATTATTATTATTATTCCAAAAAAGCAGGCAGAAATTCCTTCAGATTCTCCTCCAGATTCCAAGGTTCCATGATTTCTGGTAAGTGAAACTCATAGGAAGAAGCTTAGCACTCTCACTAACGCGAGTATAGAGCCATTCAGGTAATAACGTGTTCAGAAGACATCCAGAGGTTTTCGAAATGAGGAGGACGTGTTTTGGTTTTACGCATATTTCCTCTGGCTTTGTTAGCTCTAGTTGAAAGAGTTCTTTGTTTTTTGTGATGCCTGATCAAGAAAGTTAAGGATCAGAAATGCTCATGGCGAAGAAATTAATACAATTTGTATTTTTTTAAGTTTAGAGTTCATACATGGCACAATGTTGGAGTTCTTTTACAACTTAAATAACTTTCATTTCACAGAAAAAGTCTGATAATGTGCCGTACAAAGTTCATGAAACATCTCCTGATGTACTATCAGCTTTTACGGTACTTCATGTGCCGTCCAATTAAATGAATAATTGTCTAAAACGGTCAATAAAACCCTGTCTGTCTGTTGTAGCTATTGTAGCTTTATCTAGCCTGCTTGATCTTATCTATTTCCATCGGCAGGCTGAAAAAAAGAGGCGTGTTACGTCACAGTGAAAGTAATGACGGGTGAAATTTCCAGTAAACCGAGAGCGTGAAATAAACTGTGCTGCCTCTCTCTAAAACATAGGTTTTATTCTGCTCTATCTTGTAAACGACGTTAATGATTTATGCAGTAATATCCTGCCACGTGTTGATTCATTGCCAATTAAGTTATATCAGGAATTAAAGCTGCTCCTCTGCATGACAGCGCAGCTTCAGCTTTATCTCTTTTTAAAACTCGGTTAAAAACACATTTCTCATCTCTGGCTTTTAACTATACGTAAATTAGTAGCTGAGGCATGTCGGATATTTCAACTTCATGTTTGTTATATTTATTATTTTTATCTTTGTACAGCACATTGGTCAGCTGCTGTTGTGTTTAATTGTGCTTTATAAATAAAGTAAAGTAAAGAATTGTTTGAGGAGCCCAAAGGTGACAAATCAAGTGAAATAAAATCTTAATGTTAAACTATTTATTTGCTCAGTGTAAAGCAACTCAAGAATGAGTTATGTTTCGAGTTGTCGTCTTGATGGTCCATTTACATTACAGCTGATTTGTAACCTCCTGGCAGAGGCAACCAGGCTAAAATATAAAACATACTTGTATTTTGTGGAATTAATGATCAGCAGTTCCCGGAGCATCACTGATGTTTTACAGCGGATTTCAGGGCTTTTCCATAACATGCAGTCAGTTTTCAAATTAAAAAATGTCACTACATGCTATAAATTTTACGTCTTGGATAGTCTCATGGTGCAAGCTGTACGTTTTTTTAATAATTGTTCTGCAAACTTTACTCTTGCTCTCAATTATGGAAGAATGAAAATCACTCCATCATTTAGACTGTATCGTTTAAAAACATACAATAACTCGCATTTTAATTCAATTTTGTTGAAATAATATTGATGCAAATTATAATAGGAGCACAGAATTGATTATTTACCTCATATAACTTTTAATTTTGTTAAATTCAAATCAACAGTTTGTTAAAATTAAGTGTAAATGTCTATAATTCGGAAATCTATCAGCAGCTGATTATGTATTTACACTGAGCCGTGTGTTAGAATGATATAAACATAGTCTTATCTTATAATAAACTCTTTAAACATTATAGTCACCAAAATATTAGTTGTGGTTTTATACCACACTGCTGCTGAATCCTGCACTCTGATTGGTCAGAAGGTGTTGATTAGTTTTCTATAACAGCAGCTCTGACAGTAGCGCAGGTTTATATTAATGCACTCGCTCTAATACGTTATCGTTTCTATAGTAACAGCTCATTCACAGGGACGTGTACAGCGCACGCGTCTGGTGAAGTTTTCGTAAAGTAAGGAGATGTTTATTTAATGTTTATGGAAGGAGTCTCCAGTGTCAGCGCTTTGTAACAGTCAGAGGTAAAGCTGTAACTTTAAGTTTTCTGACGTCTTCAGGACAGAGGAGTTTACGCTTCTTTGCGGTTTCTTGGTTTCTGCGTTTTTTTTCTCTTATTAACTTGAAGAGAGAGAATAAAGAGAGGCTGGTGAGGGAACGAGTGTTTATAGCTGCTGTAACATAAGCGACAACAGGAACTAACCTGAGCTAACAGTAAATGTAACTATAAACAGATAAAAAGTACGATTAAAAATGGTAATTGTGGGAAAATTGCTGTGGTATATGTGGAATAAAACACTTGCTGTTATCAGAAAATAAACTTTGGGCTGGTGGAAGTAACTCATTGGTTTATGACTTATGTGTCTGTATTCTAACACGTATTGTGATGTATTAATTTATATTTATGTATTTATTTATATTTATGTATTTATTTATATTTATGTATTTATGTAAATCCAAAGCAGAACCTTTTCTTTCTCAGGTGAAGGCTTGAATGACTCTGGTCATGTGACCAGTCTTATCAAACCTCTTACATGAAAACGTTCATATCAAATCAAAACATCTTGTGATTTAATTTTACAGCTTAGTTACATTGCTGAAAGTTTCAGAGGTTTATGACTCTGTTAGTTTCGGTGATGAAAATGAAGCTCACTGTAGCGACGGGTTTCAGGAAAGAACCAAAACCAAGGCTCACATGCTGTGTGTACGGGGTTCTCTGTATCGCTGAGGGTTTTCGGTATTCTAAAAGGTTCTAATTTGGATTAATTTCTGATAGAGAGACACTTTATTGTCAGATTCTATATCTAGATTTGATCTAATAGCATTTCTTTTTTAAAAAAAAATAACATTCAAGAATAAAATGAAACATGTTTATTGTGCGATTCCCATTTTATTTTCATTTCACTCATTTCACATCAGCGGTACTCAGTACCAGCACTGTGCTCTTTTGAGTGCTCTTTTTAAACTCCTGGTACTCAGTTACCCATCATGCCTAGCTACAGAATCAAAACTATCTCACTAATAATAAATGGAGATTTTAAATAACTGAATTATAGAAAAAAGATGCCTGAAGCTCCGCCTACTTCATAATGAACTTCCTGTAAATTTCTCCATCCATCACCTCGTCCTCGTGTCTTCCAGTTATTCAACACCGTCTACACAACATCCATCAGTGGAAGGTTCTGGGTTTCTGGTGTGAAGCAGAACCCACGCAGAACTCCAGCTCAGGTTCTCAGAGTTCTCACTCTTCATGTCACTTAGCTGAGAATCTCCAAATTATTATTAATTAGTAACTTTATTAATGCACTATTATTAATTGTGTACTAGTGGTCATGAGTTAATAATAGTGTTAATTAACACCACAGATCTCAACCATTAATTAGTGTTGATGAAAGTTTGAAAGAAAGAAAGATGAAAGTTTCTTGATTTTAGCATCAAAAACGACCAAAAACAAACCGATTTTTTTTTTCTTTAGTTTAAATAGTTTATTAAATTGCTCAGGGACGCCAGTAATTTTAATCTTTATGTACAGTATATGAGAAAAAGATTATTTTTTTTAACAAACAATGTTTTTTTTAATTGAAAAATACATTTTCTAATTTTTATTACATACAAGTTGAGAGAGGAGACATTCATCTTTAAAACATTAGATTGGATTCGGTTTCTCAACAAACCTGGGATTTGCACTTCCAGCACTAAAGTGCTCCATGTCCTCGTTTCAAAGCCGAGTGACTAAAAAAATCTCACATAAATCTGTTTATGACGGATGTCACAAGAGACGCTGCACATTTTTATCTGATAACTCGTGACCTTTAATAGTTTCTTATCTTTAAAGATGTCAGTAAGATCATAAACGCTGAGGGTAAAACAAGGGCATGAAAAAGCATTTTTACTGAGAATTAGTTTATACACCAATAAGCAGGTAAACGATGTGAGCTACGTGAAAGCTAAAGTAAAGTTTACTGTTATAATAAATTAATAAAATGAAAACATTAAAATGATGTATTCAAACATTCACATGTTCAGTAAAGTTTCATTGTTTAGTTTTTTTCACATTAAAACACTTTATACTGGATATGAAAACTGATTAACAAGTCCAGATTGTGTTGATGTTTTTCTTAAAGCGGTTTCTATTCCAGTGAAACGTGACCTGGACGTGAACGTGTATTCCACTCGAAAGCCTGGAACTCTTCTGTTTACAACGTCATGTCTGATCTCGGATAAATCCACACACACTTATCTTCTGTTAGCAAAATAAGTTTAAAGTTTGCGATAAGTTTAAACCTTACCTTCTCAAAACAGAGATCTATACAGTAAATTTTATAGATTTAACCAACTCGTGTGTCTGTGTTTTGATTAAAAGAAAATAAGACGAATAATCTCCTTTAACAGTGGAGAAGTTTTGCTGTATTTACTGTTGACGGTGTGAGCGGCCATTTTGCGCCATTATGACATCACTTTCCTGGTAGGAATTCCAGGTTACAGTGTCGTCTTCCTTGCGCTTTCCTAGTCACAGGTTGGGAATTTGGAGTTAGGAGCTTTACGAAGGCTTTACACTGGAAGCCTGATTCAGTTGCTGCAGATGAAAATCGCACATTTTAAAAGAATTCTTTGGTCATGAGTTGAGATCGCCGCTGTTAGAGCTCATAACGTGATGTGATTTAGTGACCAAAGACGATAAATTAGTGATTAAAGTGTCAGAGTGTGATCGCTGCTATGACACTCGTCTAAAATCCACCAAAAGGAAAACAGCAAACTCACAGCACAGCTACAGATACGATAACGGCGATGGAGAAACGTAAACGAAACGTGATAATGGACAGAGAAAATTTCTCCTCAAAGCTCTCTGTGAAGAACGTGTGTGTTCTGATGACGTGAGCAGAGTGTAAAAAGTAATTATCTTTAAAGGCAGGTCTATCTTCAGAGCATCTTCATCATATAATCTGACATGGAGGCACACGCTATCACGTTATCCAGAGTTTATTGGGATCTGGTGCAGTAATGTGTGATGAGTAAACCTAAAGGAATGACATTTGTTTTCCAAATCCTGTAACGGAGCGTCGTTAAGCAATAGCGCTTATTAACACATAAAACCTCGGAGTGTGGATTGCGTTCACAACTGAATAAAAGTGAATGAATAAATATGAGACGCATTCAACAATAAAGCAGCTACATTAATTAAAATAAAGAATGTACATGGAAATCATGTGAAATAAATCTGCTAGCTGTTTTTAAAGAAATGTGCGGTCTTTATAAACACAACATAAATACGACGTTAATCTGATTTTTTCAGGGATTTGGTTATTTGTAATCATTGTTGGATTTTTTGTTTCTTCCCTCAAAAAAAATCAATGTTTAAAAAAATTGAGAAAGAAAGAAGAAAAAGATGTGAAGTCATACAACAGCACTACAGAGTTCTGAATTTTAATAGCACAAAAAAAGCAAATGACAAACTAAAAAAATCAACATCAGGACAAAAAAGTGTAACATTTAAATAAACGAACAAAATAATCTCAGTATAAATAAAGCGTGTTGTTAATGAGTGATGTTTGGAGACTGGTAAACAGACTAAACTCAGACTCTTCATCTTTTTATTAGAATTTCCAGATAGTTAGGAATGTTGCTACGCAAATAATCACAAAATAAACTTCTAATAAAATTCGTAACAAAACGATCCTAACGAGTTACTGACAATGTTTTTATATCGTCATGAAATCCTGAATCTCACGCTTTTTTGCTTCGTTAGTGTTTAATAAGTGAGGAAATAAAACTGCTCGTGGATTCGGAATGTTTTGGCCCCTAAATGTAAATTAAATTCAGTCTCAGAAAACAAGAAAACAGTATTTATGGAAAACGTTATTCCAGTGTGGAGGATGAAGAGAATTCCGATCGTCTCAGAACGGAGACAGACTCGGCACTTTGATGTTGATGTCTCCGATGTTGATGTTACGAGGAATTTCCGGAAGGTTCATGTTTTTCACGGCTGAGACGGCTCGAGCTGGAGCGGCGGAAAGTCCACCCTGAGGGAAAATCAACAACAACAATAACAACAACAACAATAACAACAATAACAACAACAACCAATGCGCATGATGTTTTTAAATCATACAAAAAACCATAATCATATACTGTAATTCCATTTTATTTCCTAAACAATAGCACTTTAAAAATACCAAAGGTGAAAATTATTTTCTATTTTTATTTTTAATTATAATAATAAACAATAATTAATATTAATGAACAATGATCAAATTCTAAATAAAAACATCAGCCATAGAATTTTTACTGTTTAATATTTTCTTTTTAATTTATCAATTATGATTAAAAAATAATTAATAATGAATAAATTGCAAATAAATAAATAAATCAGCCACAGAATTTTTACTGAACCCTCAGTTCAGTTTTTGCTTAAAATTTTGCGTCAAAATAATTGTTGATGATTTTTATTCTACATTATTGCTTTAATTTTGGATAAAAACTAGAACAAATATTGTAAAAACAAACAAACAAATAAATAAGCAAGCTCTCAGATCTCCGCTGTTTAAAGGTAGCGCTCAGATAGACTGTGAACTTCAACACTACTCTCAAACACAACACACACACACACTCACACAACACACACATCACACACACACCACACACACACCATACACACACCATACACACACCATACACACACACACCACACACACACCACACACACACCACATGGTACAGTGTTGGTGTTACAAAGACATTTGAAGGTTACAGGACTTGAGTTTCCTTCTAGGAAATCATTTACACTCAAGTAAGTGTGTGTGTGTGTGTGTGTGTGTGTGTGTGTGTGTGTGTGTGTGAGAGAGAGAGAGAGAGAGAGAGAGAGAGAGAGAGAGAGAGTGTGTGTGTGTTTGGGGGTGTGTGTGTGTGTGTGTGTGTGTGTGTGTGTGTGTGTGTGTGTGTGTGTGTGAGTGAAAAACACTCACCTCAGATTTCTCCATTCGGTTCTGAAGCTCAACCTGAGCGACAATTTCATTCATGTTGGTCTCGAGCACCATCCCTCCCATCACCACCTCCTGCAGGATATAATGCACCTACAACACACACACCACATACACACACACACACACACACCAACATACACATCACACACACACACACCCACCCAGAACACACACACACACACCTGTGGTCAATGTGGTTCCCCTAAACATACCTAAACACCCCTGAAGTCCTGTTAAGATTAGACGTGTGTGAACGCTGTACTGAATGTCAGTCAATGCATCTGATAAATCTGATAAATCTCTTCGCATCACACCGAGAGTTCATAAACCCTCAGCTGAGATTAGATTATCTGTAATAACCTCCACATGCACCTGTAATAAGCGCTGAATATCACTGCATCACACAAACTGCTGATATTCACACAGACACATAACAATAATCATCATAATCATCATAATAATCATAATGTGACTCCACAAAACTCACCCTAACAGATACGTGTCATTTTTATGACTTGTGTATGAATCACCAGTTATTTGACGTGTATTTACAAAGAGGAATGTGATTGGATGGACACTGTAAAGCAGGAAGTGATGTCATACTCACTTTGTCCATGTGGAAGATCAGGTCGAGCTCACACACGTTCTCAAAGCATTTATCCAGAGTCTCCACAAACACCTGCCCCGTAACACACACACACACACACACAATATTAACATAACAAACATTTAAATATGTATATAAAATATATAAATATTAATTAAAACATTATGCTGTAATATAAAATATTTAAATGTGAATAAAGTACAGAGCAGCTCAAGGAAACCACTCCATGATCAAATCTCGTGATTAGTTATGGAGTATATTCTTTTATCTTTTTTTTGCTGAATTAACACATCATCACAGGTGTGAGGTTCAGGTGTGATGATGTCGTTATTTACCTGAATCAGGTCCAGAATGCCGAGCTCACTCTCAGACGAATCGACGCAAAACACAAAGTAAAGTGTGGCGTAATGTCTGTAGATCAGCTTGTAGTCTGAGCCACCGATCAGACTGAAATAATAAAAAATATATACAGTTAATATTACAGGAGGAATTTAAACCCCGACCCCACGCTCGTCACCTCAACTGATCACGACTCTGACGATCACGACTCCGACGATCACGACTCCGACGATCACGACTCTAAAGATCACGACTCCGACGATCACGACTCTAAAGATCACGGCTCTAAAGATCACGGCTCCAACGATCACGGCTC
>CM040460.1:30337016-30356787 GCA_022758105.1 Pangasianodon gigas | reverse complement strand
TCACACACCCTCTTTCCCTCTCTCTCTCTCTCTCTCTCTCTCTCTCTCTATCTGACTCTCATATCCTCTCTCTCTCACACACACACCCTCTCTCTCTATCTGACTCTCACACACCCTCTTTCCCTCTCTCTCTCTCTCCCTCTCTCTTTCTCATGCTCTGTCTTTGTCTTACTCTCACTCTATCTCTATCTCTCTCTCACACACACACCCTCTCTCTTTATCTGACTCTCTCTCTCTCTCTCTGTGCATCAGGAGCTCAGGCAGTACAGACAGTGAGGAGAGTACAGACTCTGAGGAGGAGGATGTGAAGAGAGACCAGTTTGAGGCCTCGAACCCGGCGGCTGATGACCGTATGGAGGTGGACAGTGGAGAAGGTGACAGGAAGTGATATCACAGCCTCTCTCACACCTGCTGATCGGCTTGATGGATTTCACTATTCTTATTCACTTAAACATAGTTCATTATTGTCATTATTATTATTATTATTATTATTATTATTATTAATTTAATTAAACATCACATCATTGTTTTCAGGCCCTGCCTGGACGGCCAACTTTGACGACGTCCCCATGGAAACGGGGGGCTCGTTGGCCCCACCCACCTCCTCTCCCTCCACATGGAGCACGCCCACCAACACCGTCGCCACGGAAACGGGCTGGGCCAACTTCTCCAGCTTCACACCAGTCAGGTGAGCGAACATCACACGTACAAATGTTTAACTGAACACGTTAATTTTTTTCATTTTAGTGATTTCTTGTAGAATACTGTATATTCTATACATTGAAGTAGTTTCAGTGTCGTGAAGAAAAAAAACTACCTTAAAAGATAACGCAGAGAAAATGGAGGATAAATTAGAAGAAACCTTCATTTTAACAGCACTGTACAAACTAAATTAACTATAAACATTAAAATCAATAGTTATTATGAAGGTGTTTGATCTCTGCAGCCCCAAAGACCCCCTGAGGAGCAACTCCCCAGTTGCCATGGAGACGAGTGCGGAGCCGGCAGACCCTCTGGGCGTTAACACACCCGCAGGTGAGCACACACACACCTGCACTGTAACTACACACTCGGTTTCTATGGAGACGGGATGAAATCCTGCGCAGGGGATTGTGGGAGTGTGGCTTTACGTTCTCTCTCTCTCTCTCTCTCTCTCTCTCTCTCTCTCTCTCTCTCTCTCCTTCTCTCCTCCACCCAGGAGCGTCTCAGTGGGACGTGTCTCCAGCTGTTCAGTCCAGAGGTTGTGATGTGGACGAGGAGGCGGCGGTGGACCGCATCACTGAGACGGTCACTAACGGCTCCATGAAGGAAACGCTCAGCCTTACTGTAGACGCCAAAACCGAAACTGCTGTGTTCAAGAGGTGTGTACATACGTTACCCCACACACACGCGCGCACACACACACCACACACCACACACACACACAATTTATTTTCTTCCTTTGCTCACTGTGTGTGTACATCTGTCTGTTTCTCTCTGTCTTTCTGTCTCTCTCTCTCTCTCTCTGTCTGTTAGTTGGTCTTTTTCTATCTCTTTCCTTTTGACAGTCACTTTCTCTTATCTGTCCTTTTCATTTGTCTCTCTGTCCTGTTCTCTCTTTCCTCATACTCTCTCTCTCTCTTTCTGACCTTCTCCTTTCTGTCTGTCTACCAACTGGTTTATCTGTCACTGTTCCTTTGAATTCAATGAGTTTCTCTCTCTCTCTCTCTCTCTCTCTCTCTCTCTCTCATTAGTGTGACTATTATTGTGTGTATGTGTGTACAGACAGCAGATGTGTGTGTGAGCGCATGCATGAGATAAAGGCGTGTGTGTGTGTGAGAGGTGAGTGTAGTGTGTGTATATGTGAGGTGAGTGTGTGTGTGTGAGAGGTGAGTGTAGTGTTTTTGAGTGTGTGAGAGGTGAGTGTGTGTGTGTGAGGTGTGTGAGGTGTGTGAGGTGTGTGAGGTGTGTGTGTGTGTGTGTGTAGTAGAGTGTTGACCATGCGCTTCCTCTCTCTCTCTGCGTGCGTGGGGGATCAGAGTGTTGAAATCCTATCGGTATGTACAGGAGGAGCAGTGTCTGTGTTTCCATGTGCGCTGTTCAGCCCTCACACACACACACACACACACACACTCACGTTCACTTGTGTTTCTCCATCTGCATGTGTCATCAGGTCACGGGGTAAAATAACGCCGTCGCATAAAGTCCAGCCAACAATTCATAACATTTACTTTTTATCCTAAACGACTTGCACGCGAGTCCAGTCCAAACAGCCCTAATAATAATAATAATAATAGTTTTAAATATTTTTTATTATTGCTTCATTATATATTTTTAAACAAAGTGTTCAGTGCTATTGATGAAGCATTAAATGTCAGCATTATTAGCAGTTTCCTTTCCAAGTAAATTGGTTTCAGTGTTATTTATATCAGATTTTATCACAATAACGACGTTTTTGAATTCAGTATGACATTTTTTAAATGCACAAAACTTTGAGATCGTATCTGTGTGTGTGTGCGCGTGTGAGTGTGTGTGTGTGTGTGCGCGCTCAGTGTAAAAGACGGTATAAAGTACGTTAATGATTTAATCTCACACAGTCGGTGTACGTCCCGTTTAAACTTCATTTAAACTCAACACATTCTCTGGAGATGTTCCTTACATTTTTAACTAGCCAAGTTAACTAATCTCTCTCCAGTCACTTTGGATTAGTTAACTAATTAATTAATTGATTGATTATAATAATAAGAAAAAACAGCACTGATTGATTTTCACATTTCTCATGATACATCACACATTTTTCCAAATAAAATAAACACTAATCCTCAGAGAGTAAGGAGCAGAACACTGATGTCCTGCAGGTATTCACGCTTTCTTCACTAATTAAATACATGAAAATATGAACTCTTATTTTATAATAAATCTCTTTTATAATAAGGAGTGTGATTGGATGGTCAGGTTTCTCACCACAAAATGCTAATTTACTCTCAGACACTTTAACTTTATGCAAATCAGAAAGAATGCAGTTCTTCGGAGAACTTTGCGCTCGCCCTCGTCTCCTGTGCTCGTGTGATGTAGCTGTAAATCACGTGTAAGTCATGAGGTGGAGTTTAAAGCCGTGCAGCAGGTCAGGACCGGGATCGTGTGTTGGGTTCAGTTCCACAGAGTGAGGCAATAAAACACCACAGAAATAATCATTACAGTGGTTTCATCATATAAATACTAGGCATGTGCTTATCATCAGTAATAATCGTAATCTCTATCACATACACACACACACACACGCACACAAACATACACACACACGTGCACACACACACACACTGCAGACCTGCCGACCTTTGTGCATTTTGATTCGGAGTTTCGCGTTTTAACATCTCGCTCCAATAAAAACAGCACATGAGCCAATCAGTGTATGAATCTGGAATGACTGACAGTTATGTAGCTGTTTCGAACTCTTTGATATTAACTGGAAGCCCCGCCCCTTCCCTCCATCTCGCGTTAATAATCGCTCTCGTCTCGATTTTCCCGCTTGAAAGATGCGCTGACGCGGCGTCCTCGCTTCCTGTCACGTTAAATAGATCATGTTTTGAGTTCATTAATGTGAAATAAAATCTATCAGTGTGTTTCACTTAGCTAACGTTAGACGCGTATATCTAACATCACGTCAGTTACTGAGCGTCTTCTTAAGTATTACAAGGAAAAATCACACCCAATAAAGCAAGCGCATGTGAAGTGCCTGTAGATGACCAATCAGAAGCTGATTGCGCTGCGGCTGAGAGATAATTGTGTATGATATCTAAACCACTAATACAGGCCTGGAAGTTAAACAGAAAATAATCACAATTAGATATTTAACCCATATTGTTCAGCCGCACTGAACATCTTGACTAAATCAGACGAGTGGCAGCTTCTTTCCTCTTTTCTGGACTGTGTGTTATTCCTCTTCGTGGTTGGCAGGTCTGACTCCGTAACCATGGATACAGCTTTCACATCGATCACTCTGTTCGATAAACTGTTTCCCGATACTGAAGATGAGCACATGCCTGTATCCATCCACACCGTCCGTGATTAGTGACTCACACCTCCATCATCTCCTCCCCGACTCCGCCTCCACGCTTCCCCATCGTCTCGTTCTCTCGCTCCAGCCCCTCCCCCTCACACGCTTCTGTTCACTCCGTTGTTTTTGAATGTGCTCCACTCCCGCTGTGCATGTGTGTGTGTGTGTATGTGTGTGTGTGTGTGTGTGTGTGTGCGCGCGCGTGTGTGTCTCAGAGAGGAGATGAGCCGGTTATAAACACTGTACTGTGTGTGTTTATTTCAGTGAGGAGGAGAACACATCTACCTCTGAAGACACATCTGCCAAGTACGCAGTGAGCGAGAGTGAGGGCGAGAGGAACGAGACGGCGAATAACTGCCCCAAATCAGGGTAAGGGTTGTTACATGGGGTTAATTACTGGGGATAAGGGTTGTTACGAGTTATTATTTGTGTGTAAGGGTTGTTACTCGGGTTGTTCTCAGTGGGTAAGGTTGTTACTCGGGGGGGGGTATCAGAAGTGTGTGTGTGTGTGTGTGTGTGTTACATACAACATGCAAATGAGTGCAGTAACAAGTCACTGACTCCTGAGTTCAATTCCTCCTGCCGTGACTGATCTGACAGGTTGCTCTCTCGCTTTCTCCCATTCTCTCTCTCGCTCTCTCGTTCTCTCTCTCTCTCTCTCCTGTTCTCTCACACTCTCGCTTTCTCCCATTCTCTCTCTCTCTCTCTCGTTCTCTCTCTCTCTCTCTCCTGTTCTCTCACACTCTCGCTCTCTCCCATTCTCTCACTATCGTTCTCTCTCTCGCTCCCTCTCTCTCACACACTCGTATCTCGCAGTGTAAAGCATGTAGAAGAGAAGACGAAAGCTACGTGTGAGGTTCTCAACGGTCCTCTGGAGAACGCGGCGGCCATGGAGGAAGCCAAGTGAGTACAGCACGAGTGCGTTGCATCATCGAAATGTCCTTATTATTTTTATTACTGTTTTTTAATGTAGGTTTTTTTTTCCCTGTTCTTAAAGTAAAAGCGTAGAGCAAGTAAATCTAGCTGATTCTTAGCGGCCATTACTGAAAGAACAGACTGATGGACGACACAAAAGACTTCTGCAACATTTATAACATTAAACTGTAAAACAGCTGCGGCTCTGATACGAGGCCCGTGTTTTTATCACTGTCCGTTAGCCTTCTTTACACCACAACGCTGCCGAGTTCTGCACTCTGATTGGTCAGAAGGTGTTGATTAGTTTTCTATAACAGCAGCTCTGACAGTAGTGCAGGTTTATATTAATGCGCTCGCTCTAATACGTTATCGTTTCTATAGTAACAGCTCATTCACAGGGGTATGGTGAAGTTTTCTGTAAGGAGATGTTTATTTAATGTTTATGGAAGGAGTCTCCAGTGTCAGCGCTTTGTAACAGTCAGAGGTAAAGCTGTAACTTTAAGTTTTCCGACGTCTTCAGGACAGAGGAGTTTACGCTTCTTTGCGGTTTCTCAGTAACATGCGTAACAAGCTGCGATTTTTTTTTTTCTCTTATTAACTTGAAGAGAGAGAATAAAGAGAGACTGTTTATAGCTGCTGTAACGTAAGCGACAACAGGAAATAACTTGCACTAACATTAAATGTAACTATAAACGGATAAAAGCATGACGTGTCGTTCATTAATAAATAAGTTGTAATTGTTGGTAAGTTGCTGTGGTGTAAGAGGAATAAAACACTTGGTGACGTGCTGTTAGAGGAAAATAACAACTTTTTATCATGAAGCTCATGAAGTAAGTGTGTGTGTGTGTGTGTGTGTGTTTCAGGACGGAGCAGTGTGTGTCGGAGGCGGCGGCGGTGGTGAACGGCCCGGTGTGATTGGGCGTGGCGGATCACGTGACCAGGACCAGCAATATTGACGTTAAACGTAACCTGTACAGAACCTCGGCCTGTATGAAGAGGAGATTAAACACCACGATGATTTTTTTTTTTCTTTCGCATTCGTTTCTACACTTCTTGTTCTTCTGAGGTGATCTGTCCGAAATCTCGCCACTCGAACGTTAACAGTACTGTTGCTATAGTTACAAAGGATTGTATGAATAAAAATATTTTATAAAAGAGAAATGTTATTACAGAAGCGAAAAACTAATTGGAACATGTAGTGTGACCAAAAATACACCATAAGCTGATTATTATTATTATTATTATTATTATTTTTTTTTTCTTTTTTTTTTTATGATAAGGATTTTTTTTCCTCTGGTATTTAATTTCCAAGTTAAAAAAAAAAAAAAAAAGCGACAGCGATAACGCAAACATGTAAATCTCGTTTTATTCGTGACGACGGTGATGATGATGATGGTGGTGATGATGATGGTGATGATTTCGGGGTGCATTTTAAATACGGGAACGGATTATTTTGTCACAGGTATTATATTGTAAATGTATCTAGCGAGATTTGAGAAGAAAGAACCTTTTGCTATAGTTTTTAACTTATTGAGGCCGTGCTGTAAATCTTCTTCCCTCTAAAGTGTAAACCCTGAAGCTCAGGTGGAGTCCAGTTGCATGTAGCGAACGAGTGCGCACACACACACACACACACACGCACACACACTCATACACACAGACATGTGTTTGTGATGGCCTGTGGATAGAAAAGAAACCTCCACGTTTTTTCTGCGAGTGGAACTTTTTTTGTACGTGCAGAACGCCGCGACCGAGCGAGATTCCTCACAGCGCTTCAATCATGCATCACCAGGCTCTTTTTTGTTCATCTTTTTTTCCATCTTTTTTTAAAATAAAATGCTATCTTTACCAGCAAGATGAAGAATTAATTCTTTCCTCAAATCAAACATGAATAACTTTTACACATTTTTTTTAAAACACAAACAAAAATGTTTGTTTTTCACGAATGTGAACAGCTCAAATCTACAGTACGTTGTCTTAAATTCTTGTCTTGCATAATAATAATAATAATAATAATAATAATAATTATTATTATTATAATTATTATTATTTAGAGAACTTTTAAATGGAGCAGATCAAAGTGCTGCAAAATTAAGTAGTAAAAATTAAATGATTAAAAACTAATGTGATAGCTGAAGTGAAAAGTTCAAAAATAAATGTAAGGAGATAAAAGTACACAAGTATAGAATATTATTATTATTATTTGTGCTATAAATGATTTAATAATAAAAATATCATCAGTTTCCATGCACTGAATTGGAACAGTATTAAAGCGCTAATAGAATTCGATTTATTCATCTTTGGAGGGGAAAAAATACCTCAAGTTGTGTTTTTGTGATTATTTTGTCAATTTTATTGTGGAAAAATACAACTACACATAATATATTTTTAATAGTCTTCTGTTCTTTTCAGAAAATGCTTCTAGCAGTAAAATAAAAGGAGAAACATGACTTGAAGAGCGTCTAAAGCTGCAGTGCACACACACATTCAACAACCTTTCATTTTTATTTCTTGATTTTGTCTTTATCTATCAGATGGTCCTGACCAGGTAACACTCATGGCTGTTAAATGTGTGTGAAGTTCTACACTCTTATTCACACACACACACACGACACCGGAGCGTCTCGCTGATCTCCATCTCCACAGAATCAGAACTAAAACCCAGCTTTGTTTATTCATCTGACTGACAACAAGCCGTCATAAAACATCATATCATCACAGAACATAAAAAAACAATCAATAAATATAAACACACGAGTGCGTTCAGCTCTCACGCCACTGTTACACCAATCAGCGGTTTCAGTTCGACTTCATGTAACGAATTATCCAGAAAAAAAAGCAGAAATGATCCTTTGAGGCCAGACGTGAAATAATAATCATACACACGAGTCGCGCTGAAGCTTCACGCTGCTGGTTTCAGGTCCAAGCTTTAAAACGTCAGCATGAAGAAAACTAAATAAATAAATAAACTGAACAGAAAGAAGCAGAAAGATTTATTCCTTATTGATGTCTCTTTCTCACACACACACACACACTCGCTGTATTACAGAAGGTCTTTAGTGAGACTGAAACAGCACAGCAATAACCTGTCTCTGTGTGTGTGTGTGTGTGTGTGTGTGCATGTTTTTATATCTTGGTGAGGACCAGCTGTTCCCTTGATGATCAGAATGGCTGAGTTTTGACCTTGTGGGGACATCTGGCTGGTCCTCATGAGGAAAACTTTGCTTTTACAAAAAAAAGAAAAAGAAAAGAAAAAGAAAACACTAAAAGAGCTGAAAGGTTAAGGTTAGTGTTAGATTTCGGTGTAGCGTAGCGTTAATTAGCAGTGTTAATAATTATGTCAAGGTCCTCACAAAGATAGTAAGACAAGTGTAAGTGTGTGTGTGTGTGTGTGGGTGTGTTTTTTCTCCATCACGGGCTGAGTTGTTATTTAAATTCTCACTCTGAGGTCATTTCCTTCTCCTCGTGACCGCTGAACATGGCCAGTCTCTCTGAGCGCGTTCAGTCAGAGTTCTCCTCCTCTTCCTCCTCCTCGTCTTCATCGTTCCTCTGACGCCCAGTAAACGGCTGCTGTGTGAGACAGTGAAGCTCGTGTGGCTCCAGTTTGGTCATTTTTCCATCCGGGCCGAGCTTCATGGGCTGAATCACATGATCCCTGAGGTTAAAAAATATAACACACACAAACCTTTAACCGGTAGATCTAAACACTCGTTTAGTTTATTCTCAGAACTGAAAGAACTGAGGAACTCATCTGGGATTTCTGACAATAACGCTCAACATCATGGGGCCAAGCACCAAAGGTACCATTATTATTAATTTTTTATTATAGTTCCACATGGGAGTCTGTCAGTCCACAGTACACTCAGTCCACAGGGCAAACATGGACACACATTAGCAGTAATAACTCTGAAACCCAGACTTTATAGAAACTTGAGTCCACTTTCCTCTGATTTTTTAAGTCATGCCAAGTTCAACACACCCCATTATGTTCATTTCCGCCATATTGGATTTTCTGCCATTTTGATTCTTCCACCATTTTGATTTTTTTCCCATTTCTTCTACTACGCATTTTGTCAAATCATCACCAAACCTGGAATCATCATGAGCACAAACTTGTTTCTCTGATCCGTAATGCGTAAATGAATTTGATAATATAGTCACCAAACAGGAAGTGATGTCATATCTCAGCAACGGCTTGACGTATTTGCCGTTAAACCTCGAGAGAAAGTGCTGATGGTCCCAATGTCTTCTGGTCTTCCTCCGTCACTAAGGGGGTATGGCCAGAAAGTGCTTGGCCCCTTAATCGCTGCTTGCAGCTAGAGTATATTTCTATCTATTTTTGCAAAATTAATTATTAACACAATGTTTATCCCTAAAACACTCGGCTTTCTGTTTAGTTTCATCCTCAAGCCTAATAACTACACTCTCTGAAAAAAAAAAAAGGGTTCTTCAAGGGTTCCTGACAGGTTCTACTTTGATGGAACTCTGATGGAGAAGCAATGACGGGTTCAAAATGTGAAATATTCAGTAATTGCAGTGAAACTAACAGGAAAAGTGTGTAATTACGAGAGTGTGGAATGTCCGTGTGGAATTTCTGGGATGTTATGATCATTACATGTAGTTAGGAATATTGTTTTTAGTGAATATTTAGCCATTTAAAATAAAAATATAGATGAAACCCCTGCAGTGTTTTTTCCCCCTAGTGTAACTTTTCACTGAGAAAACATCAGCTGTGCCCCCTAGTGGCAAATGTACTGTACTTCACCAAACACTTAACACAAAGTTCATGCCTTCTGTCCAGCGCTCGTGGCTCCTGAAAATGAAACCTTGCTGAAGTTTTAGTAGTAAAATGAATATAATGTTACGGAATGAATTCCATGCTGCTATGAAAGTGAATTTCATGTAGAAGTTCACTTATTTATTGTAGACGTGTTTTCAGAAAGTCATGTTTTAAAATAAATAAATAAATAAATAAAAGGATAGATGGATAGAGACAGATAGATAGATAGATAGATAGATAGATAGATAGATAGATTTATAGATGGATAAATAGATAGACAGATAGATAGATAGATAGTGTTTACCTGGAGAGTTTGTCGAACATGCTGACGAGCTTCATGGCCTCGTACTCCTTCTGCTCCTCCGTCATTCCCTCCATCGGGTTCGGCTGCTCTTCTTCCACTCGACCAGTCACAGGATTAATGCTAACACAACACAAACACACTCTTCATCACACACACACACACACACAGCACTGGAGATGTGACCTGAGGTTGGTACACACTCACTGTGGCTTGGCCTCCCTGTACTCCTCCGTGTCGCTGTCCTCGTCCTCGGAGTAATGTCCCGGCTCCCAGCCGCCCCGCATCAGACCTCGAGCCGCCAGCAGGCCTGCAGCGTTCCCGTACCCTGTGTACTTAATGAAGCGGGACACTGACACACACACACACACACACACACACACACACACAGAGCATCAAACCTCTCATATCTCATATATTCATTTAAATAAAGTAAATCTAACAGTCTCACCGCTCTCTTTACACAACACGAAGAGGAACTCAGCGGCGCAGGTCTTCACGTCCGTGTCGATGTGAGTCATCAGACGCACCAGTTTATTCCTCAGAGCGTTCCCCACCTCGGGCTTATTCTTCACATCACGCAGCGGGGGGAGAACCTGAACACACACACACACACACACACACACACAGAGTTATAGCAAAACAAATGTGATGAAGCGGAGTTACTCTCACCAACAACAGAGTTTTACTATTTTCCTCTAACAAGACGTCCCCAAGCATTTTATTCCTCTTATACCACAGCAATTCACAACTTTTTATTTAATAAACAATGACACATCATATTTTTTTATCCATTTACAGTTACATTTAATGTTATTTCAAGTTACTTCCTGTTGTCGCTTACGTTATAGCAGCTATAAACACTCGTTCCCTCACCAGCCTCTCTTTATTCTCTCTCTTCAAGTTAAGAAGAGAAAAAATAAACGCAGCTTGTTGCGCATGTTAGTGAGAAACCACAAAGAAGCGTAAACTCCTCTGTCCTGAAGATGTCGGAAAACTTAAAGTTACAGCTTTACCTCTGACTGTTACAAAGCGCTGACACTGGAGACTCCTTCCATCAATGTTACATATAAACATCTCCTTACGTTAAGAAAACTTCACTGTATCAACGATTATTTTTTAAATCTGTTTATTATCAGCGGAGCGTCCGCTGTACACGTCCCTGTGAATGAGCTGTTGCTATAGAAACAATAACGTATTAGAACGAGTGCATGAATATAAACCTGCGCTACTGTCAGAGCTGCTGTTCTAGAAAATTAATCAACACCTTCTGACCAATCAGAGTGCAGAACTCTACAAATCGTTTCCTTTTGACTGAAATTTGCTCGTTGTTATATATAAATATAAATAACTAATGACATGTATGTATTTAATTTTATTTTCTGTTTAGCGGTTATTTTAAAATTATTGGCACCCCTACACTTAGTCTGTAATGAAGCCTCGTCTGCAGAGAATAACAGCACCGTGTCTCTTTCTGTAATTTTATAGAAATAAAATTCTTAACGTTATGATGAACATCCGATTTTCTCTCGATGAACGTTAATCGATGTAAATGTTTTATTTTGTTTCTCTCACTTTCATCCGTAGGAATTTGCGTGTCTCCCGGTGGATGCGAGCGCTCTCCGTCAGCAGGTTGAGACACGGCAGCAACGTCTCCTTCAGCTTATTCCCCTAAAACACAGCACAGAAAAACCGTGAACAGGTGCAAAGGGTAAACAGGTGAAGAGGTAAACAAGGGAACAGGTAAACAGATAAAGAGGTGAGGAGGTAAGAAGGTAAACAGGCGAGGATATAAACAGGTGAAAAGGTAAACAAGGGAACAGGTGAACAGGTGAAGAGGTAAACAGGTAAAGAGGTAAACAGGTGAACAGGTAAAGAGGTGAACAGGTAAACAGGTGAACAGGTGAACAGGTAAGTAGGTAAACAGGTGAACAGGTAAAGAGGTGAACAGGTAAACAGGTGAACAGGTGAACAGGTAAGTAGGTAAACAGGTGAACAGGTAAAGAGGTGAAGAGGTAAACAGGTGAACAGGTAAAGAGGTGAAGAGGTAAACAGGTGATCAGGTAAAGAGGTGAAGAGGTAAACAGGTGAACAGGTAAAGAGGTGAAGAGTTAAACAGGTGAGGAGGTAAACAGGTGAAAAAGTGTAGTCATGTTTTTTTAAACCCAAGCCCCAGCTGGAGCAGAAATCCCCACAGCGCTGCACCGAGGGACAAAAACAACTCACTGACTAAAACCTGTGCACAGGTGAGGAGCAGGTGGAACAAAACTCCTTCCTCTGCAAAACTCACCACACAGTGTACTTAATAACAGCGTTATAAACAGGTATAAACTCTAACTCACACACACTTATAACACTATAACACACACACACTCACTCTGTCCAGTCTCTTCTCCATGAACTCCAGCAGTTTGTTCACTGCGTCCATGTTCACTCCCATGTACTCGATGGAGCCGAGCTGCACTTTGGGCATCAGCAACACGTCCAAACACGGCAGGGGGAGATTCCCTAACAGGTTCACTGTGTGACTGCACACACACACACACACACACACACACACACACGCTGTTATCACACCATATTATAGCGTTTTTAGACACTAAATCGAGTAGATGAAATGGGTGTGTGTGGAATGTAGGAGATTTTATTAAACCCTGTGCAGTGAGCATCTATAAATAAGAAGCTGTTTGGGATTCAACCAAAATAAAAGATGAAGGATTTCACAAGAGTCATGGGTTAGAAGTGTAACACACACACACTCACACCTTACACACACACACACACACACACACTCACACACTTTACACACACACACACACTTTACACACCTGTGGAACTCGTCTGTGCGTTCCTCGCCATCTGCTGTACTCATTAAACAGTGTCTCAGTATGGCTCCCAGGTGTCTGTACGTCGCCGCCTCCTCCTGCAACCATCACACACACACACACACACACACACACACACCTTATTACATCATCATCATCACACACACACACACACACACACCTTATTACATCATAACACACACACACACACACACACCTTATTACATCATCATCACACACACACCTTATTACATCATAACACACACACACACACACACACACCTTATTACATCATCATCACACACACACCTTATTACATCATTATCATCATCACACACACACACACCTTATTACATCATAACACACAAACACACACACACACTCACACACACCTGATTACATTATCACACACACACACAAACACACACACACAAACCTGATTTCATCACACACAGACTAGGGGTTGCCTGACTACCAACATATAAAGGATATAAACGTATAAACGTATAAACGTATAAACGTGTCTCGTCTCGTCACGTGTCTCTCACCTCGTCCACTTTGCGGCGTCCCGTATCGTACGTGATGTTGAAGAGGATCTTCAGGATCTCCATGGCTCGCTCCGTCTCGCTCCTCCCGAGCGGTGGGAGATCGTTCGGCCCCTGCGCTTCAGAGCGGGAAACCTCGTAGGCGTCGGTCCACTGCAGGCCGAGCGTGGCGTCGAGGGCGTCGGCCAGAATCCGAGCGCCCCTGAGCTCCCGGGCCAGCTGAGCCCTCACGTCCACACGCAGCGCCGTGAGCAGGAACGCCAGCCGCAGGTCGAAGAAGCGCACGTCCGCGCTCCACTGAGACTCGCGGCACTGTTTCAGACGCTCGGCCACGCCCACCATGAGCTCCAAGTGGGCGGCGGCTTCCTGTGCCTCGATGCTGTTCAGGATGACGTTGCAGAGACACTTCAGCGCCTCCACGATCACGTCCAGGTCGGCGACTTGTGGCCCGAATCCCTCGCCGGGCGCTAGCGCAGCGTGACGCGCGAGTGTGTGGATGGCGCGGCGGCTGGAGAACGGAGCCAGGCTGCTTTTATCACGCGACAGGATGCGGATCGTCTCCAAACACGCCAGCTTACACGACGGCTGGACGTCACGATCCAGAAAGGACAGGAGAAGCTCGCCCAGACGCTGAGGGAGAAAAACACGGTTTAGGGTTCTGGGGTTGATGTAAAGGGCACGTGGGAAATGTAGTCTTTATTTAATTTCTTTTTATTAAACTTCTTTCATCTGAGTGCAACAGGAAGTAAAGCAGATGAGAACCGTAATAAATCATTTTCTCTGAGACTCTGAGGAACAGGAACGTGAGCGAGATGTTTTCACTGGGATTAGTATCGAGGCGTCTCATTGGTTATTACTGACGCTTCTTCATCTGCTTTGCCTTTAACTCTTCGAGTCAGTTGCGTGTCATGAGATAAAGTAAAGTGTGTTCATTTAGAAATGGGACGTCTCCACGGCAACGCACACAGCCACCTGATTGGCCACCGAAATGAGAGCTAGCTAGCGGTTAGCTAAACGTGTAAACGTCTTATTGTGGTAGTTTTATATGCGTGATCTCCTCCTCTTCCTCACGCCGAGACTGAACTGCGTCCAGAAACATGAGATTTCAGTTTTAATTCTGATGAAAAGTCGTGAAGAGAAACTGACAGTCTGGAGTTCGGTCTTTCTGTTCTGTTCTAAATGTTCTACTGGGAACCTTGTAGCTCGTAGGGTTCTACAGAGAACCTGTAAAAGTTCTACAGAGATTTAAATAAAGATAAACTGAAGAATTATTGGTGAAATATAAACATCCTTTTGTGCAGCAGTGTTCACTATAGAGACAGAATTAATTAATTAATTAGTGTTTGTGTGTATGTGTGCATGTGTGTGAGTGCGTGTGTGTGTGTGTGTGTGTGTATGTGTGTGTGAGTGTGTGAGTGTGTGTATGTGTGTGTGTGTGTTACCTCTCTGTTCTCTTGTTCCTCTGAGGGAAATGAGAAACACTGATTCTTCTGCAGAGACAAACACAAACAGCAGCAGCTGTATCACTGAATCTGCATTATTTATATTATTTATATTATTTATATTAATTATATTTATTATTTATATTTATGTGTATAACAATTTCTGTATATATAAACTAATAATTAAGCAAAATAATGTATGTGTATGACTATAGTGAGAATAAATTAAGAGAAAAATGCATTCTCTCACATTCAGACAACACAATATTAATATATATATAAATATATTAATATTAAAATATTTTATATTATTTTGATATATTATTAATATATATAAGTTATTTTTCCTCAGATTAACACATTTTTAAATATAGTTTTATATTTAAATAGATAGATATCATATATAGATCATACATCATAGTTACCTTTACGTTACATTACATTACAGTATTTATAATAAAACAGTGTTTGTTGCGATCGGAGTTTCCTGAACGTTGTTGTTGTTGTTGTTGTTGTTGTTTATTCCCTCTGGGGGATTAGGGATTAGGGATTAGTGTGCTCGGTTAAGTGCACTAATAAAGTGAGCTAAAGAGAATCGGGATAAAGCCGAAGCCTTTTATATCATCGAGAGAGAGAGAGAGAGAGAGAGAGAGGAGTGTGTTTGTGTTTCTGTTTGCGTCAACACGCCGTTAATGCAGCGGGAAATAACGAGATAATAGGGAGATAATAACGAAATTATAACGAGATAACGAGATTTCTATCAGCGTGAGTCTGGACATTAAAATAATCCACTTACGTCTTTTTGAGTTTATTAAATTAAATCATCACTGTAACACACACACACACACACATGCTGTCTCATGGAAATGAGAACGAGTCTCAACGTATCAGCCGATAAATAATAAATAAAAAAGTGAATTTTATTAACAGCACCTTCAGACTCTAGGCCACGCCCCCTTACCTGAGTCTGATGCTGAGGAAGAGTGTGTGAGTGCTTCACTGAGCGCTTCACTGCGAGTGTTTCACTGAGTGTTTCATGGCGAGTGTTTCACGGCGAGTGTTTCACTGAGTGTTTCATGGCGAGTGTTTCACGGCGAGTGTTTCACTGAGTGTTTCACTGAATGTTTCACTGAGTGTTTCACTGAGTGTTTAACGGCGAGTGTTTCACTGCGCGTTTCACTGAGTGTTTTTTCTCTCTGTGACTTTTCTCCTTTTTGTAAGTTTACGGATTACAGCGTGTCAGAAAACACACGCGTCTTAATAAACACCAATCAGTTACAAATTACAAGAGCATTCACAGCACACTGAAGCCCACAAAATTCCATAAACACTCAGAGAAACATTTTGAAAACGACAAAATGGCGACTAAACGGAGAAAGAGTGGCGTGCGCTGAATCTTCCAGTAAAGCAGCTCGGCCACTGCAGCGTGTCGGTTAGCACAGACACACACACTAACTCCTCCTCCTTTTGTCTTATTTGTGTTCAGTTATGGATTTGTTTTGGAATCGCTTTCTGAGTTTGACAAAATACTCATTAAATTGGTGTGGAACTGAAATAAGTAAGAGATTTAAACTCGACAGTAATCCGTATCTAAAATCACAGGAACTCGCTGGCTGTTATACCATTTGAAGATCAGTCGAGCTTCACGTTACTGAGTCTCCTTACACACACATTTACACAAACTCAGGAGAGAAGCGCAGGATACAAACGATTTTCACAACGAACTTTATTTTCACAAACACCAGGTTTGTGTGTGTAAACGCTCCTGAGAATGATTTACGAATAAATTTGTTCGTATCCAGCTGGAGAAATGTGGCGGATTTAGTGCAGGATGCTAAAGCCGTGAGCTTCCTCTCTCTTAGCCTCGTAGCTTCAGTGCAAAAGTGAAGAAGCGAACACGTGACGGTTTATTGATGTGGAGTAACGAAGGACACTCATTTATTCTGCTTTAAATAAACCTGAAACTTGGATTGAATTTAAAATCACAAACAGAATTAAAAGGATTTAAAAATATATTAATACATATATTTAAAATTTAAAATAAGTTTTTTCAACTACTGAGTTAACTGGTTCATAATGACAAATGTGTCTGAATTACTGAATTATTAAAATACTGAAATAATGAACTAGTAAATTACTGAAACACTGAATTAATGAATTATTAAAATACTGAATTATTGAATAAACCCCACAGCGTTAAACTCCTGCAGCACATTTAAGGAATTTTACAGATTTTTTTTTTACTTTGCAGACTGAGTTCAGTTTTATTCATAATTTTATAAGAATCTATATCACTAAAGCGAATAAAGAAAAAGACTAAAAACTCTCGAGCTGATATTATTTTGACAACAAAATATATTCACATCCACAGTATCCATATTTACTGATTATTATTATTATTATTATTATTAATTTTTTACACATCTGGACATTACATAACTTTAAATTATAACCTTTAAAATTATAAAATGTTTTGTGATATATTTTAAAATTTACTTATTTATCTATTAAAGGTGTTTGTTCCCAGACCTTATTTATTTATTTATTTATTTGTTTGTTTGTTTGTTGATTGATTGATTGTCTAATATCTCGAGCTGATATTATTATGACAACAAAATATATCCACAATAAACAATCCAAATTTACTGATTATTATTATTATTATTATTATTATTATTATTAATTTTATTTATTTATTTATTTTTACATGTCTGGAAAAAGTGACTTTAAATTATAACCTTTAAAATTATAAAATGTTTTGTGATATTTTTTTAGATTTACTTATTTATCTATTAAAGGAGTTTGTTCCCAGGCCTTATTTATTATTTATTTGTTTGTTTGTTTGTTTGTTTATTAATTGATTGATTGCAGACCTGCACTTCATGTAAATCCTGAAAGATGTATATAATAATATTAGATATTCCTACAGCACTGTTACATGCATTTATTAAATATTCAGTTATAACTGAGTTATTAAACAATGCACGCGCTGCCATGGCGGGGTTTATGAGCTGTTTATGACAGGTTATTAACACTAATTCAGTGCTGATGAAGTGAAAGAGTGAATTTAATCCTGAACCTCAGCATCATGTCTCCGCATTTCTACCTCTTTATTGTAGATCTGCAGCGCGCGCAGTGCCGCTTCCTGCTCGCGCGTCTCCAGCGCGTCTATAATGGCGGATAAATCCATTTTCATCTCTGCTTTATTTAAAGATAAGAAACCAAAAATCACGCAGATCCAACACGGTCAGTAAATATCCTGATTAAGCCTCTGACTCACACATCCATCCCCAGCATGATGCGATTAGCGACAGAGCGAAAACTCGCCGCGGGGGATTCTGGGAAATGTAGTGCTGACCTTCGTCCTTCGTCGTCCGCCATTTTGGCTGCGCTTATTTACTGTAAATATGTTTTTTTTTTTAATTATGTATTTATTTATATTATTTTAAATTAACTATATTATTGTTTTTAAATCACTCTAAATAATCTATAATTTCAATGTCGTTTATTTAAAAATTAAATTAAATTAACCCAAACCAACGACCTAGCTCAAATGCCCGGATGAAAAGACGCGAGCTGATTGGTCCAGATTTTTTTCATACCGGAAATATGTTATCTACGAAAGAAAGTTCACGTTTACATTTTGTTTATTATTATTATTATTATTTTTTAAATATATATAAATAAAAGCATTCCAAAAAAGAAATGTATTCAAATCAATATTCAAATAGTTATAAAACACGTTCATTAGCGTTTAGCGGAATAAAAAAATAATAAAGAATTATCCGCTAGGTGGCGGTAGCGAAACCGACTTTTTTACGTTTTCTAAAATTTAACCAACGAAGAAGAGTAAGATTAGCCTTTAGCAGGTGCGCTAACGCGAGTCAGACAGCAGCCTAGCAGCAAAATAGTAAAAAAAAAAAAAATCTCCACAATGAAAGATGTTCTCGGATTCCTCAAACTACAGCAAGGCAAGACACCAGAAATCGCGGCGGAATGGCACACACTGGAGGATTTATACAACAGAAAGTATGGCTTTTTTAGTCGCTTATAAGTCCTGAGTTAGCTAACACTCTCTAGATGTGTCCGGTGTTTTTTTCATATCCGTATTCTGAACCGCCAGCTACAATTGGCTAGCACTTGCATCACGCGCTGTCTTTTCAAGTGTTAGCCAATCCCGATGCAGGAGGCGGAATGTACCAGCCAATCCCAGACTCCGAGGGCGGGGTTTGTCATAATACGGGTGCAGATGGAAGCTGCTCTGATCAATAGGGCCGAGCTAGCTGAGTCATTTAGCGTTTAGCAAATCTAATGTTAGAGCTAAAGTTCTGTTTTTATTCACAGAGAGTTTATAAAAGAGTGAAACAGATTCTTCTGGAAATGTGTTTGTATGGAATAGTGTCATTTTAGTACAAAGAAAAGAAAGAAAAAGAAAATACATTACAGTCTCGCTAGTCATGGCTAGCTAACTAGCTGCGATAAAATAATAATAATAATAATAATAATAATAATAATAATAATATTACAACCAAAAAGCCCAAAATCAGTTCAGTTATATATATAATATTGATATAATATATATTATATGTTGATATAATAATTTCTGTTAAATATTCTTTTAATTTCTATCTAATTTTTAATTAACACTTTTTATGACTTGTGATTGACATCATTATGGTTCAGAATCATTAAATAAATAAATTAATTAAATAATTAAAATGTGACTTTAATTATTTAACTAACTAAATAAACAATTAAATAAATACTTTTTAATTGCCGTTTAATTTAATCAGGTAAGTATTTGTTTGTTTATTTATTTATTTTTAAAGCCACCAGCTTTCTATATGAATATATTGATATGTAGCAATGTATAATATTACATTTTTTAGACTATTAAAGCCACGGCTGAGAGAGAGAGAGAGAGAGA
>CM040460.1:30309863-30322696 GCA_022758105.1 Pangasianodon gigas | reverse complement strand
GTTTATTCAGTGCTATAAGGTAATTCAACACTGTGATGTTCATTGAGTACACTGTAGGTGTTAATTCAGTACTATAAGTTCATTTGACACTGTAGGTGTTAATTCAGCACTGTAAGTTCATTTGACACTGTAGGTGTTAATTCAGTACTGTAAGTTCATTTGACACTGTAGGTGTTAATTCAGTACTATAAGTAAATTTAATACTGTAGGTGTTAATTCAGTACTATAACTTCACTTGACACTGTAGGTGTTTATTCAGTACTATAAGGTAATTCAACACTGTGATGTTCATTGAGTACACTGTAGGTGTTAATTCAGTACTATAAGTTCATTTGACACTGTAGGTGTTAATTCAGTACTGTAAGTTCATTTGACACTGTAGGTGTTAATTCAGCACTGTACATTCATTTGACACTGTAGGTGTTAATTCAGCACTATAAGTTCCTTGAAAACTGTAGGTGTTAATTCAGCACTATAAGTTCCTTGAATACTGTAGGTGTTAATTCAGTACTATAAGTTCATTTAACACTGTAGGTGTTAATTCTGTAGTCTAAATTAATTTAACGCTGTAAGGGAAAAATTCAGCACTATAAGGTAATTAAGCACTTCAACACATTCAGTACTGTACTAATTGAGCTGTATGCATGATTATTAAAGCCCTGACCCAGCACACACTCAGCTCTAGTCCTCTGACGTGGTTCCACACGTTCTGAGACGATGGAGCTGTTGGACCGGGTTCTAATCAAACACGTCTGAACATCGTGATTAATCTGAAACGTTATAGTTAATAATAATCACTGTGCTGGTTTGATGAGTTTATCATACCATTACACAGCAGGTCAGGAGTCAGGGTGTAAATCCACGTCACGCTGCGCATTCACACAGCCGGTCCTCAGCGTGAAACTGCTTCTTCTGAACACACACTCTAAATCAGACGTCCAGCGACGCCGTCACACACTCAACACACAGCAGGTGGCTCTCTTGCAGTGTGAAATCCGACTTGGCTCGTCTCACACACGCCTCGGTCCTGTCGCTCTGAAATGAAGCCAGTGAGGATTTAGCTTGTGTGACCCTCCTGTCAGAGATCTTATTTAAAATCTAAATATAAAACGTTTTCGAGAAAATGTTTGTATACGCTTTTAGAAGGAAAACAACTTTTCTTCACGTGACCCAAAGTGTACGACTGTCTGTCACTGAACCTGACGTATTCAGCGTTAAGCACTCACTCAGGATTTAATCCTGAAATTACACACATCAGTATTCAGAAGTTACGTCAGAGTTACGCATATAGGGGCGGAGTTTATCTGAAGGAGGCGTGGCTCAGTTACACTCTATTCCAGCGCCACTGTCTGACAGTTTGATGTAACCACAATACGTCACGCTGAAATTTATCTTTTGTTTGTAAATACACTCAAACACACTATTATAAATATTATGTATAAAATTAAATACATAAATATCACGCTGTTAATTAATTAATAATATCATCAGCTGAGAAAAGGCTTTTTCATCGGAGGAGACGCATCTTTATCTTTAGGAGTGAATATTTTATGGATAAAATGATGACTGAAGTTAAAGTTTCTCTGTAAGCGTAGCAGATGAGTGCTTGGTCAGCTTATCCTTCACACCGTGAGCATGTTTTCTTTACAGGAGAGCATCACATCATCACAACACAAACACTGGTGTTATTTTATTAATTCGACAAATCAAAAGAGTGAATTAAAAGTGTAATGAAATCTCCTACACACATTACGATTTCATCTCCACGATTTAGTGTCTCGTGGCATCATTAAATCTCAGACGCTTCTGCTGAAGAAGAAACCACTTAAGCAGCTGCGTAACCCGACTCTTTGCTCGAGGAACTTTCCTCATGACAATATTGACGGAAATTCTGGACTGAGTGAACGACTCTGGATTACAGATATAAATTTTCCGGTGATGTTTGTGTTGTGTGTTTGTGTTATGACCAGAATTTATCAATCTGATTTATTAATGAAACTCTCATTCCTGTTAAAACATACTACAAGAAAAAGTGAAAAGAGACAACAGAGTTACTTGAATGGAATTTATCGAGTATTTACATTACAGGAATACACAGCATGAGGAGAACAAGCAGTGTAGAAAATTTTACAATAATAATAATCATCATCATAATCATCACCTCATCATCTAAAGTTATATCAGCAACCTATTACATCTATCACATTTACTGGACGTTTGATGAATCAAACAGGAATTAAAAAAGTTAAAAGCTGGAAGTTTTGAAACATTTTTACAACTTATGAACATTTTAAGCTGCATAAGGCGAGTCTACTCTGTATAACGGATCAGAAGATTCTCAGCCGTGAAAAGCCGCGTCGCTCTTCCAGCTTGCACTGACTTCATCTTTTCAAAATCTAAATCAAAGAAAAAAAAAAAGTTTTTTGGAAATTAAAGGTTAATTAAAGGTTTTCACTGGATAATATTCTACATTGATGAGAAATGCTTCCTGAATAATAATAATAATAATAATAATAATAATAATAAGTAAATATGGAATTGTTACAGAATTATTCACAATATAATCACAGTTTCTACATAATACAGGGAATTTGTAAAACACCTGTTCACATATCGATAATGTATTAATTAATGTTCGGAAAAAAAAGGCAAATAATCAATCATCATTAAGTAAATGAAGCCCAAAATGACACGACTTTTTATTTAATAAAAATGTCTGTTAACTGGAAAAATTCAGAACTGAGACTGAAAAGTGAAATTTTAATATTTACAGCTGGAGATTAGGTAAAAATATATAAATATAAATATACTTTATTAGTATAAATACTGTATATTTACATTTAGGATAATGCAGTCATTTAATTTCTGTAATTTATTTGAATTTATTTTAGTCATGGATAAAGTGGACTAAAAAACAATCAATGCAGGTGAATTTCTTTAACATTTCAACAAACATCCTTTAATATATTTAATAACTTGATGCTGAAGTTTATGATTTGTTCACGTTAATGCATTAAATACTATTAATATATAAAGAAAATAAAGTGTAAAAGCATTGTATAATTATTCAGTTCTGCTGATGAACATAGTCTACTGCATGTTTCATACCTCTGATAACTGCGTACAAGCTTTTCAGAGCTGATTTATAAAAATCAACATCGCTGTCTGGAATATATCTTCTACCATCTGTGGAAGAAGAAACACACTGTTTCTCAAATACTGTATGAACAAGAAAACACGAAGTAGAAGCAGAATTAGAGACAGGAGTTGAGTGAATGGATATTACAAGTGCTGTGGATTCGTTATGGTAATTTATGTACAAAATGGAGTACAGTACAGTGATTATAATCAATCATCCTTTAATAATCCTTTAACTCTGACGCTCGTTCCCACCTGTATCGAGTTTCACATCTGTGTCCTGTTGTGTTGAAGAGATTTAAAAGGAGTTTACAGATTTAACAGTTTACAGATTTATCCTAAACAATGAACTGAAGTCACCTATAAAAGCAGGTGACATTTATTTCCTAAAATGGAGGATAAACGCTGTCAGCTACATTGCATTATAGAAGAAGAAAGAAATCTTTAAATCTCAGACTAAACATATCTATAATAATTAACTACTCAAGTAAAGAAAGTATACTTTTTAACTTTGGGCCAGAAATAAGAGGGATTATTTACTTCTAGTGAAAAACCTTTAAGAAAGTACATTGTTTTTATTTCTAGAGGTGCTTCAGCTGACTAGTTGTTTGGAAGCACAGTGAATAAACAGCGCTCGGTTATTGGCATTGATTGTGTTAATTACGTAAAAGAGCGAACACTCACATTTCCCCTTCAGGTACAGCATCGACTGCGGTCCCCAGTTTTTAGTCAGAGTCGTCTGGAGAAACAATAAAAGACATCACAACAGAATAATCCTCATTTTAATGATGAAGAAGTAAAGCTTTACCTTCTGAATGCAGTGCGACTCCGTGAACAAAATTACAATCAGCACCGAGCACGTCCATAAAACCTGCATGCGTGGCATCTAACAACGAAAAAGACATTCTTTACTACGTTCATAAAACCAGTAAACATTAGTTCATATAAAAGTTTAAAGCATAACAAAAGTATTGACCGTGTTGTTCCTGTGAGGCGTAGTGGTGTGTGTGATGTGTCCGGCTCTGTCGTCTGTTTTTATCCCCATCAGGAACACCAGGACTCCCGGTTCGATAAATTCCCACTGTGAGAAACGACTGCAGCTCCAAACCGCTCCTATCACGGCAAAAACGTCCGTATTAACCCTCACACACACATGTCTGACGTCAAGAACACACGAATCAATACACAGAGGTTCACCCTCTACCCGAGTCTCCAAAAAAAATAGCACAACACTTTACAAACAACACAACCGTGGCATTTATTTCAAATAAAATCAAATCAAACAAGCGTTTCTGGTGATAACAATAATAATCATAATAATCACTGACGATCTTTTCTCCGATATTAAACTGCCTACAATTCTCTCTCTCTCTCTCTCTCTTTTAATGGCTAACATTTCAAACATACTGTACTTTTATAAACAACAAGGTCTCAGACAAATCAAATAAATATAATACAAGATCTAAATAAATACATGGATCATTTAAATGCAACAGCACAAACACCGAATATAAACATTCAAACACCGAATATAAACGTCGGAACAACCGAAAATACAGAAATAGAAAAAAAACAGAACAGCGTCTTTATTAAAAAGATTTATGAAGCAAACGATTTGTACATATTCACAGAGTTATTGCAGTTATTTTTAATATAACTATTTCTTTTCTAATATAATAATAATAATAATAATAATAATAAATACAAAACTAATTATACATAAATTGTCACAACCCTCAAATTAAATATCAAGCGTCTGCAATTAAAACCGAAATATAAAGTCACAGTTAGAGATGTTTAAAAAAACAAAAAATCTAAATAAATATTTTAAAGATAAAATAAAAGATATAAAAATAAAATAAAAAAATAAAAAACGATGTAAAATAATATTATATAATAAAATGTAAAATAAATGTGAGTGTATATATATATATATATATATATATATATATATATATGTACATACACACACACACACAAATAACAAACAGGATAAAAATAAAAACTATATTTATAAAATATGTTAATTATAATTATAATATATGAAGATTTTAAGATGTCAAGATAAAAGTATTATAATTACTATAAAATAAAAATAATATCAAAAGTATATATATATATATATATATATATATATATATATATATATTTATATATAAATAACTGAAAATCTAAATAAATATAAAAATACAAATAAAGACAAAATACAAAAATAATAATACAAAAATAAAAATACAAAAATAAAAATACAAATAAAGACAAAAATTGTATATGTAAATTATGTTGAAAAATGTCAAGGTAAAAAAATACGATATAAAATATAAAAACTATAAAAATAGAAATAAAGAGTATAAAGATGAGGAATAAGGTTCTAGAGTTTATACAAATTATATCTCAATAAAAAATAATGTAAACCTTCAGCACACACTAATATAATAATACTGACACACAGTGGAGTGCGATATGAAACATTTAAACATCTTCCCTGTAGTGTGTGTGTGTGTGTGTGTGTGTGAGCTCTATCTCTGTGTGTGTGTGTGTGTGTGTGTGTGTGGCAGCTCTATCTCTGTGTGTGTGTGTGTGTGTGGCAGCTCTATCTCTGCGTGTGTGTGTGTTTGAACATGAAGTGTACTATCTGAGTGAGACAGTGTCCGAACTCCTCCAGAGTCGCTCGCTCAGCCTGAACTCGAGTCAGTCCCTCCTTCTCCGCCTCCTCCGCCTGAGCCAGCAGACACCCGCACGTGGCCTCCACCACGGCGTCCGTGATACACGACACACTGCTCCTGTCCCCACACACACACACACACACACGCACACACGCACACACGCGTTCAGAAATAAGTTTAAATCACTTTCCGGCTGCAGAACAGGACGGGGGTTAAACGCGGCTCACTTGGCTGTGCGGTGTGTGCTGCTGTAGTCGGAGTGTGACGACTTCTCCACTGCGCTCTCCTTCACCTCACTCCTGCTGTAGTTACTGCAGCTCACACACTTACACACGGACGAGCACATGATCTTAGCCTGTAAAACACACGTCACACACACTCATCATCATCATAACAACCATAACATAAATAATATTAACCATCTTCATCATCATCTTCATCATAATCATTTATCATAAAGGGAAAAGGGTTATTAAAATGCTTTTTTTTACTGTTATTATTACTCAAAAATTGTAATTAATGCAATATTATTTAAATGTTAATTTTTTTGAGTCTTCGAGCCTATTAAAAAATATTTATTTATTTATTTATTTATTTATTTACTTACTTACTTACTTATTTATTTAAGACTTTGTTTAAGATGCAATAATATGAGTAATATTAATCATCATCATTAATAAATAAATCCAAAAACATCCTAATAAAATTAAAATTTTCACATTAATTTTTTTATGTTTTCATTTCTTAATGTTTTAAAATTATTATTAAAATGTTTTCATTTTAGCTTAAATAAACTTCTTAATTTTTTTTACTTTCATTATAATATATTAATAATATTGTTTTCTTTATAATTCAAAGAAAAACCACAGAACATTATGCTCTTTAAATTATACAGATAATTCAAGAATTTAATTATAAATAATAATAATAATAATAATAATAATAATAATAAATCAATATTGTACCATAAGTAAATATTACATTTTTTTTATTTATAACTGTATTTCATTTTATTATTTAAAATGCTAATAAATGTAATTATTTTTCTTTTTTAAATTTTTTTAGTGTAATTAAACATTCTTTTTGAGCAATTTAATTTTCACAGTAATATATTATTATTATTAATAATAATAATAATAATAATAATAATTTTCACAGTAATATATTATTAATATTTTTTCTTTATAATTCAAAGTAAAACCACAGAATATTATAGATTCACAGATAATTCAAAAGTTTACTAATAATAATAATAATAATAATAATAATAATAACTTGATTTAGTACTGCAACAATCTCTTTAAAAAGTTACATAATATTAGCCATTATTTATATTTTAATCATTTTATGAATAAATAAATACTGAAATAAATACAAACATGTAATTTTAGAAAAGTATAAAATTTTTAATCTGTGTAATCTTAATTAATGTACCTTTTGAATATTTTATTTTTTAACTTTAATAATAATTATAAAATATTAATAATATATTTCCTTTATAATACAAAAAAGCCCAAAAATTTCTGTTGTATAGATTCTACAAACAAGTTAGTTGAATAATAATAATAATAATAATAATAATAACATTTTTGATGTGAGCTTTAACGAGGGTAAACCAGGATTCATTATCCGAGTCCATTTCAGGAGACAAACACGGATAATCCGTAATCCGTTTAAAGGATAACAGGAAAGACAGAAACACTAACAAAGAAACGAGGTGTAAATAAGCAAACTAATCATGAGGGGAAACAAACCAATAACACAACGAGGGCGGAGACAGGAACAAAACAACAACACAAGCACATGGTGATCGTCTCCATGGAAACCACAAACAGCAATTTTCTCTGATCGGAAATGTCCTGCTACGTGAGTGAAAGAGTTCCTGTGATGGTGATCACTGAGACGCCTCTCTCTGACTCACATATCTATCTATCTATCTATCTGTTTGTTTGTTTATTTATTTATTTACATAGATCTCGTGTCACTTCACCTTGTAACACTCGCAGTAGTTCTTCAGGCAGCCCGAGCTTTTGCAGTTACAGCCTCGTGTGTGACTTCCTTTCACATCCCCCTGGATGCTGCTGTTGATTTTAGAACGAAAGGCATCCGGGTTTCTGTCTAAACAGGTCTAGGAAGAAAAACAATCCACTTTAACCCAATGTAGTCTTTCATATTTGTTGAAAAAACACATACAGTCTGACTTACTGGAATGTTTTGCAGAATTTTCTGTCTTTTACATGAGCAAAATAACACGTCTGTATATATAATTAGAGACGCTTCTGCCTAAATAGGAAGCGGTGTCAATGCAAACAGATTAATTTATCACCTGCAGTGTGATTTACCGCTTCACTGTGGGCTGAACTCAGAGCTGGGGATTAAACTCAGAATTGTCAATATTTGCGTGGGAAAAATTTATGCTTATTCAGATTTTAAGCAAATTTTCTAGCCTCCCCATTAAGATTATGCAAATTATCTGCATCTTGTCATACCTCCGAGGCTGCCGGATTTAACTACATAACTGTCAGAACATGACATAAATAAATAAAATATAAAATAACAGGTTGTGCTGGATCAAGTGCTATTCTTTGTGCTGCTAAATAATGAGTATGGAAGCCATTTTGTTACATTATACCAGTGATTAATGTGATAATTAAAGATAGCACTATTCATGCAGTAATATATTGGTGATATACAAGACTCCTATTAGATTTATTACAATATTCAATTAAATTTAATTTTATTTGTATAGCGCTTTTAACAATGGACATTGTCACAAAGCAGCTTTACAGAAATAAATGGATTCACAAAAATATATTGTAAATATGTGAATCTATCCCTAATGAGCGAGCCAGAGGCGACGGTGGTGAGGAAAAACTCCCTGAGATGATATGAGGAAGAAACCTTGAGAGGAACCAGACTCAGAAGGGAACCCATCCTCATCTGGGTGCAACGGATAGTGCGATTATAAATCATTCCCTTCTATTATTGTGTACTATATGGACAAATAGTGCAGTTCTGTAGCCAGTAAATTCATCACAGTTTTTGCAAGAGGTCCGGTTGGTTAAAATCTATCCACTGTCCACTGATGGAGTCCTGAGTACGAAGCTGCTCGTGGCAACTGCAGCCCCAAAGCCACTACAGCAATCGCAGTCCCAAGCCATTACAGTACAGCTCCCCATATGAGATCCCCAAGCCATCTCCACAGCCCCCAGGTGGCACCATCCCCAGCAATCCAAACAGTTCTTCAGGCCGTCCATATGGGGCCCCAGCAGCAGCGAGCGAACTCAACCGATGAGAACTCCAACCAGAAGTAGGGCATCAGGATGGATCAGGCAGGTCCGGGGAGCAGAAGGGGTCAGGATCACTGGCATCTCAGAGTTACAATACTGTAACGCTCGCCATCTTCTCACTCAAATATCATCATATCAGATTTTTAAATTTCACACCAAACAAAAAAAACCCAGTAGTTTGTTTTTCAGTCCACATTTTCTATCCCAGTTTTTTTTCAGGTTTAAAAGTTTAAAGGCGGTGGTCTAGACGCTGTTGGAAAACTCTGTCTCGGATAATTCTACTCAAGAAAAGACTGGCAACTTCAGACACGTGAACTACACGCAGGTGATTTTAATAATCTGAATATGGAGCTCGAAAAATCCACTTAACAGGTGCGTAACCCGACTCTGAATACCAGGAACTTTCCCAGTGTAAATACTGTCTTGGACTTTCGGTTCTGAATACGGCTCTTAGGTCTTAATCTCCATCAATAATTACTGCCACAAAAGTAATTAACGTTACTCTATAAGACCTGACCTTAATGGCTCTGTATCTATCAGTCGCATGCTCCATGTTGTTGCAGCAGTTAATGCAGCTGCAGTCGCTGCAGATCTCTCCGTTTGCAAAGCAGTCACAGTAGCTGGTGAGAGATTTGTGAAGTCGGACAATTATCTTACACAACGTAATATAAGTAGGAAAGACATACTAATCTTAATTACCTCTCGGCTAACATTTATTTATTTATTTATTTTTTATTCATTGCATTAATTCTATTTTTGTCAATCTGTATTAAAAGAAAATTAAAAAATAAATTACTTACAGTTTCAAACACTGAGATTTAGTGCAGTGGCAGGGCTTTTTAGATTTTTCTGAGAAGGAACTAAATAAATAAACATTCAACATTATTATTATTATTATTACTAAAATATCCAATGATGTGTGTGTGTGTGTGTGTGTGTGTGTGAGTACCGCATGCTGTCCTTGTGTTGCCCCACTGTCTCCATATCAAGAGCCACAGGGCAAAATGCGGGTTGAACCTGCTAATAAGAAAATAAGAATAATAAAAAAAACATCTTATAATAATAACATGTTGGACATTTGTTATTGTGTGTTGTTAGTGCTATTATTGTTTATTTACATTTTATTTAAAATAACATTCCTTGTAACTCAGCTCATACGTGTACACAAATCACATACATGAGTTTTTTCAGTCAGGTTTTGGGCTTCATCTCAGAACTGAAAAAAGCATTGGTTAAAGTAGTAAATGACCGATGATATATATATATATATATATATATATATTATACACATCAGGGAACTGGCTCAGGTCTTATGCTGCCTTCAAGTCCTATCAGAAATATTGTAATTACCAGGTAAGAGCACTTGAACAGCAGACATTACAAATTACCGGGCGTGCGAAAGCATTGGTTAAAGTAGTAAATGACCGATGAGATATATATATATATATTATACACATCAGGGAACTGGCTCAGGTCTTATGCTGCCTTCAAGTCCTATCAGAAATATCGTAATTACCAGGTAAAAGCACTTGAACAGCAGACATTACAAATTACCGGGCGTGCGAACAACAAAAAGTCATGGTGGCCTCCAACATGAATGTGACATCTACAGCAGACTGTAAGATTTAAGTGATTATGCATGTTAACTGTTCAGCGCTTCATTTTCTTTCAGCAAGGCTAAATAAACTTTGTCGTTGACGCCCCGAAAAAAATAAATACGAACAAAAGAAGTTTTCATACAATGTCCATTTTTTCAGACCAAAACCTTTTGAATACACAGCTTGTTGTAATCTTCACCACCGAACTTGTACAGTCGGACATCCAAGGGAGAACAGCATTATTGGATCGTTATCAGTTTGCAGATGTTAATGGTGACTTCTCCGTGCATACAAAAATAAGGTTTGATGTTCCACAAGACTCTGTTCTACACAACCAGGTAACTAACTAACTGGAGCTAAACTACAGCTGCTCTGATTTACACTTTTATAGCTCATATAAACCCTAATAATAATGAAAAATTACTATTCACACAGCACGAGTGCTGTATGCAATGAGATCGTACACTGTGGCCTAAATCCATCTGATTACGCGACTCATGTGTGGAGAAGATCTGCTTAACCTCTGAGTTTATACTGGCCATAGCATGACATAGTTCTGCCTGCACAGACACAGGGATTAGACCAGATTAAAAGATTAGACTAAGAAATATTTCTATATATCATCTGTGTTCTAAATGTGTCTTACAGAGAGCTACATAACTAAACATGTTAAAGCACAGCCTGTTGACAGAGAGAAGATAAAATAAGATGAGATATAGGTAGAATTTTTTTTTTTTTTTTTGCCAACTTACTCAAGACAATACAAGCGACAATAACCAAATAATGATGAAAAGATTTGGTTTAAAAAAAAAAGGCTCAAGTTAATTTCCAAACATGTCTTGCTTAAAATGAACCTCCAAATGTGTGTTGGCTAAAATTAATTTCCAAAAATATCTCGGCTAAAATTAATTAATTTCCCAATTTTCTCGACTAAAATTAATTACCAAAAACTTCTCGGCTTTCAACTTCAGCTAAAATTAACTTCTAAACAAAATGTGTCTCAGCTAAGATTAATTTCTGAAAATATCTCCGATAAATTACTTGCCAAACCCGTTTTTGCCAAAAAATAAACTTTCAAATGTGTTTGAAATTAATTTCAAACACGTCTCAGCTAAAATTAATTAATTTCCAAACATGTCTCCAGTAAAATTAACTTAATTAATTAATAAACAAAATGTGTCTCAGTTAAAATTACCTTCCTTTTATAACATCTTAAATAATTTCCAAACACATCTCGGCTAAAATTAATTAATTTCCGAAAATGTTTTGGGTAAAATCTACCTTCCAAACACGTCTCGACTGTGTGATATTATTCAAATTAAGGAGATTTACAAAGATTTGTACATTTTATTGACTATAAAACTTTAATTGTCTTTAACATTAGACTAATTTTAATTGTTGTATTTATCATAATGTGAGTAAAGAGTGTCTTAAATGATTGACAATATTGTAATTAATAGATATGTCAATAAAGTTCTCTTGAATTGAACTGAAATTGTACTCGTGCACTCACTGAGGACGTGTGATACTGAACAGCGCCCCCAGGTGTCCAGGTGTGTGATGCAGTCGTATGATTCGGGAACTGATACGGAGGAAGCAGGCCGTCGGAGTAACACACAGGAGGACACTGGGACAAACGAGAGCTTGACGGGTCACAACAAAGTGGACAGGAAAAGCCGTGTGTGTTAAAATCGTCATCCCAGACAGAGGGACACGCCCGCTCGTCCTCAGACGTATCGCGAGGTGTTGGTCGGTGTTGGTGAGGATGTGAACTCGGGTGGCTGACGTTATTGTAGTTGTTTGGGATTTCGATAGAGAAAGGTGTGTAAGTGTAAGACGTAAGAGGAACCACAGAGCTTCCGGTCAAATCCTCTCGACAGCTGTACTCCGGTCCCGGAAAGTCATTCTCCTCTTCCATACTGAAGGTGAAACTCTGTACAGGAACATTAGGAAGAAAAGATGACACAATGACACGCACACATTTATATACCCCATACCACATTTATATACCTCATACCACATCTATATACCTCATTTATATACCTCATACCACACCTATATACCTCATACCACATTTATATACTACATTTATATACCTCATACCTCATCTATATACCTCATACCACATTTATATACTACAT
>CM040460.1:30251295-30276587 GCA_022758105.1 Pangasianodon gigas | reverse complement strand
AGGTTACGGTGGCATTGGGGGCGGGAACTGTGTTACTATAGGTTACGGCGGGATTGTGGGCGGGAACTGTGCTACTATAGGTTATGGTGGCATTGTGGGCGGGAACTGTGTTCTGATTGGTTACAGGAGGTACATGTTTCTTTGTTACACATTACAAAAAGTTTAAAGATCAAAGATTTTGACTGATGAAAGATTAAAACATAGTAAATAAGGTCTTAATAAATAAGGTAATAATATTTTAAATAACATATAAATATAAAGCATACTGTACATAAAGTATTATATAAAGTATAAACTATAAATATAAAGTAAATATAGTGAAAATATTTTTAAAAACTAACTCAAAATTGTTGATACATCACACTCAAAATTCTGCGAATGCTGGCAATAATTATAGGAAAAAAAAAACGAGGACCAATTAAATGTGTCATCAGTTTCATGTTCCCAGTTTAATTATTATTTTTTCATGTGTGTGGTTTTACATTTCTACACAAAATTTGATAATAATCATTTCAAATGTTCTTTAGTTTATATATATATATATAAATGGATACAAAGGGTTATGCTTTTAAACAAATGTTTTCTTCTTCTTTATTCCTATTCATCCCAAACAAAGTAAAGTCTCTGGTGTTTCATTGGTGTTTGTTGCCAGCTCTTTCTTTTTTTTAATTATTAAAAGAATGTATTATGCTAAAGCACTCCTAAAGGAGCGAATCATGCTAATTATTTTAAATAGCTACTATTACAGGCTCCTCAGAGTGCGAATGCTTATTTCAGATCAACAGCACTCGGACTCGGACACACGTAACCTGATAATAAGACGTGTAAATAAAGTGAAGAGTCTGCTGAGGTTTACAGGTTTAATGATTGTCACGACAGAGGAGTGCGCTGGGAACGCTGCGTGTGAATACTTCATTCTTTATTTATTCAGGATGAAGGATTGCACTCGTGATCAAAGCGCACATTAACGCTGAAATATCTCTAAAAGCACCATGACCTCGGGGCGCATTTCATGTAGGGGATTAACACCAAGAGAGTGAGGAGGAGAAGGATGAGGATGGTGATGGAGAAAAGGAGGAGATGTGCTCTGGGCCGGTCATCATCACGACTTTCGCTGTAACTCCACCCCGGAGAAAAACTCTGGACTTCAGTGTTCGTCATCTGTTTCTCTGACGAGTGAGAGACACCTTCTGCGATTTCTTCAGTCTGTTCCCTGTGGAGATGTTCCTCACCGCTCTGAGGAGCTGAAGTGAACCTGTGATGGATGCACGCTCCTGAACCGTCCCGAGGCACGCTGCATTAAATTGATTAAAAACAATAAAAGCACATTAAAGAGCAACTCCTGAGAATTTCACACAAAAATGTAACAAAAACAGGACCTTAACTGTATTATTATCATTATTATTATTATTATTATTATTATTATTAATCATTACATATATAATTTCTGACTTTGACTAGAGTCAGAGCTGGATCAGGAAATGTAAATGTGAACCAGAAACTGAAAACGTAATCATATTTTACTGTTCTGGTAGTTTGTCTCTTGTGGGCGTGGCCTGTCCAGCGGTTTTTTTTTTTTAGCTCTGATGAGAAACGGTAGTAGCTATACACAGCTTCTAAAGCTAACTAGTTAAACGCAAATTAAATAGCGCACTAATCAGTGTAAAAATCCATTGTGTGATTTAAATGTTACATTCTTGGTTTCGTACTAGCTTCATTCTCACCACCAGCGATCTCTGCTACTTCCCTCCAGGCTTTATTTTTCTTCGTTACGTCTCTGTACACGTTTAACGAGACGTCGTATATGACAGGAGAAGATGAAACCACGCTTATTAGTTTTTCTTCCATTTGTGTGGGAAGTAATTGCAGTTAGGAATGAAAGTTATGCGTGAGAACCTGAAGAAACGTCGGACCAGGCGTGCCGTAGGATCCGAGGTTCGAGGAAACATTTGAGACGATTATTTGGATTTGTCGCTTTACAAGTTTCATAGCTAATTTGAATAGAATTAAGAAAATCTTATTTCAAATGTCGATTGCTGCTGAACTTGTGGCTCCGTGTTTTGCATGTATGTAGAAAATGAACGCAGGATTAATGCTTTAAATCACATTTCTACTGCCGCAGTGAAAAAGTACAAGGGAAACTGATTTATTTGAGCTTGTTTATAGCAGCATAAAGGTGTTTTCTGTTTTTTTTTTTTTTTACGGTACACGTACCAGCAATCTGCTCTGTGTTCATGACCTTTATATTCCTGTTTTCTGCGTGACAGCAGATTCGCGTGCAGCATGATGACGGTTCGAGGGCCGACGGCGTAACGCTGGGCTTCTCTCCAGTCTGGCTGATCTGAGAGGTTATTCAGGGTGCTGTTCGGTTGCTCCTGATCCGGTCTGAGCAGAGAGAAAGAGTTAATAAGGTCACAAGTGTTAATGTGTGGATCACAAGTGAACTCAGAGCTTGCCCTGAATTTTAATACTGATGTTAACACACATTCACTGACTTCCCCTAAAGCACATAACACCCGATTTTAAAACAGAAACACACTCACCCTCAGTAACACTCATAAACATGCTGAATTCTGGATTCTGATTGGTCAGAAGGTGTTGATTAATTTTCTAGAACAGCAGCTCTGACAGTAGTGCAGGTATATATTAATGCACTCGTTCTAATACGTTATCGTTTCTATAGCAACAGCTCATTCACAGGGATATGCTGAAGTTTCTGTAAGGAAAAATGTGTTTATGTAACATGTATGGAAGGAGTCTCCAGTGTCAGAGGTAAAGCTGTAACTTGAAGTTTTCCTTTAACTTTAACTTTAAGTTATCTTCAGGACAGAGGAGTTTACGCTTCTTTGTGGTTTCTCAGTAACATGCGTAACAAGCTGCGTTTTGTTTTTCCCTCTTATTAACTTGAAAAGAGAGAATAAAGAGAGGCTGGTGAGGGAACGAGTGTTTATAGCTGCTATAACGTAAGTGACAACAGGAACTAACTCGTTTTGTAGAACATTAAATGTAATTATAAACAGAGAAAATCTAATCATTAGTAATAAACATTAATAATAAGAACAATGACCTGCCTGGAAGGTATTTATCTAAACACACACATCCAGAATCATTCAAATATCATCACAAATGAGTTCTTGTGTGTATGGAAGCACAGATAATATCTGTTATTATAACTATTAAATACACTCTATAGATTATTTTTTCAGGTATTTTACCTTGATGCAGATTCTGTCATCGTGACAAAGTGTTTTATTCACTTTTTCTCACTTAGTGAAACCTGGGGACTTTAAAAAGGAGTTGCTAAAGCACTCTGTGCTGCAGCTGCACCTGACATCCGTTACAGCAGTTTAAACAATTACAAATAAAAACCTGGGGACAGATTTATCTCGCTTTTTCAAACAGTGGCAATATATCAAACTTATTCATTACACTGTCAAAAATTACATTTAAAATATAATTTAAAAAATGATATATAGATAGTAATGAAGATTTAAACACCGGAAGTGCGTCTCAGGTTCCGTTTACCTCTGCTGTGACTCAATGGAGTCGATTCGAAGAGTCGATTCGAAGAGTCGATTCCTCTCTCGTTTCTCATTTCCTACCCCAAAACAGAGGATATCGTGTAAAATATTAAATAAAGACATTAAACACTTTTACAATTGATTGTATTCATGACAAGAACTCTTCTTAATACCTCAGAGTCACAAGATATCAGATGAATTGTTTTGTTAATCATCTTCTACTCATTAATGCTTCACAGAACTAATGTTTTTAATGAGGAATATTAAAGAACGTGTTTTTATACATAAAAACAGAGTGGAAAAAAGGTAATACTATAAACAAACCACTTCAAATAGATAATTCTGACTAATTAAATACCAGGCCCTGGCAATAATAATCTCTCTGTTTGAGTTGATCGAGCTTCACTGTGAAGGAATCGACTCCAAAGCTTCAGAGCCGAATGTCATTTCCAAATGCCTGAAATCAGAGAATCGACTCCACTAATCAAGAAATGACTCTGTAAACAAACCAATAATGTCTGAAATGAGAAGAGAAACTCTTGATTATTAATATATATTCAAATGTAATGTGTAAACACTGTGCTGTGAAATGTCTGAAAGAGATTATATTAAAGTTTATTTTTAAGAAAAATAATGAATCGAATATTTTTGGCATCGAATCCCGAATCCTTCATGAAGCTATCACCTGATTGGCTAAAAGCAACGTTGCAACGTTCAAGCGTAGGAAAAACTCAGCAATGATTGGCCAGAAGAGACACGTGACTGAATGGCGGGAACAGTGTGTAGTGTTTAGTGTTAGAAAATGGTGGTGTTAGTTTTACTATATTTACATTCATGCTAATGGAGGAACATAAAAAATGAAGTTTAAATTGTTATATGGGACAATTTGGTAAAGATGTCAAACAGATAAGCTCTGAGTAAACTTCAAAAATAATCTTTAAATAATCTAGTAGCCTAGCTACTGTAATATGTGTTTAAACAGTGTAAACAGTCTACTCAGAATTAAAAATAAAATAAAAAAATAAAAGTTCATTGTCTGAATCGCTGAATATTTCAGTCATGACCAAGTTTCGATCTGTTTCGTTTAGCAAAGCAGCTGAGTCTGAGGTTCGAGCTCATTTGACGTCACCCATCGCTAACATGTTCAAATAAAACTCTATAATATCTTTTAAAGATCTTATGCCATGAAGTTTTTCTTTCAGTCTTGCTCCAAAAGTTTCTTTTCCCCTCAGAAACCAGATTTGCCAACTCTTTTCAGGGGAAAGTAACTAAAGCACGCTCAAAAAGTAGCTAGAAGTTGCTAGATGATGTCATAGACTAATTTACATATTCATTTATTCATTATGATCATTAGCATATCAAATTACAAATTAGTGCACATGAAGAAGGAAGCTTTTCACTTAGAATATAATACATTATAATGGAATAGAGTTTTATCAGAATAGAGAATAATAGATTATGATTTATTTCTTATAGATATAAGTCATCTTTGGTCATGGTACTGCAAACTAAACTTTTACGCATATATAAAATACTATACTTTCGATCAAGAGCACAGACAAAAAGGTAGTGAGTAGTCGTGAAAGATGACTGGTCATGAAGGAAACGGTTACTCACTTTTATTACTTGTAAACATCTCCAATAAGAGAGTTTAAACTGAAGAATGATGCGGTGCGATGGTGGGACAAAGCGTGGTGCTCACTGATTGGTCACTGGGAACAAATCGTGATCAGTGATTGGTTACAAACGCTACACAGTCAGCCTTTACACGCTGCTGGTGAGTCGAGCGAATCTGCTCTCAGCTCGTAAATCAGCAGCTGTGATGTGAGCTGGCGAACCGTACCGAGTTCAGGACACATTAACGTCTGCTCACAAAGCACTAGGCTCTTTTTTAAATTCACTGAAGGTGTCTAAAAATCGCGTGACTCTCAAAGTCTCAAAGTCTGTCAGAAACTGGTGCACAAAGCTGTGTATACACTAAAGAGAGCCAATCAGATTGTCTTGTGGGTGGAGCTTCTGAGGCTGAGGTAAACTCGAGCTAGACTAACTCCTCTGTTTTGTTGTGTTTTTTTTTAATCGCTAGCTTGACGTCTCTGCTAGTCTGTGAATATGAGGTTATGATGTCACCGTAACGTCCACAAGCCGACAGCGTAAAGCGATTAGCATCGAGACGGGGGCTGTTTTATTTTCACAGTAGCTTCTGGAAACAGTATCATTTAGGAACGCTGAACAGAGAGGATCTGCATCCAGACCACATCCAGACGACCTCACAGGAATGTCCGTGACTCACCTGAGCCATTACACCATGACTCACACATTTCTCCCTTCGTCCTTACGTCTTTACAGTGAGACAGAACTGCACAGCTTTCACCATCTTTACCTCTGTTTCCTCCGAGACGTCCTGTTTTCTTCAGCAGTGACCCACATTTCAGCTAAAATTACTGTTATGCTCTTAATTACTCCTTTTTCACATACACAACTCTAAATCCTGTCAGTCTCAGTGAAGGAGGCGTGGCCTGTGTACCTGCCAGTCTCGGTGAAGGAGGCGTGGCCTGTGTACCTGTCAGTCTGAGCGAAGGAGGCGTGGCCTGTGTACCTGTCAGTCTCAGTGAAGGAGGCGTGGCCTGTGTACCTGTCAGTCTGAGCGAAGGAGGCGTGGCCTGTGTACCTGTCAGTCTCAGTGAAAGAGGCGTAGCCTGTGTACCTGTCAGTCTGAGCGAAGGAGGTGTGGCCTGTGTACCTGCCAGTCTCAGTGAAGGAGGCGTGGCCTGTGTACCTGTCAGTCTGAGCGAAGGAGGCGTGGCCTGTGTACCTGTCAGTCTCAGTGAAAGAGGCGTAGCCTGTGTACCTGTCAGTCTCAGTGAAGGAGGCGTGGCCTGTGTACCTGCCAGTCTCTGTGAAAGAGGCGTGGCCTGTGTACCTGTCAGTCTCAGTGAAGGAGGCGTGGCCTGTGTACCTGTCAGTCTCAGTGAAGGAGGCGTGGCCTGTGTACCTGTCAGTCTCAGTGAAAGAGGCGTGGCCTGTGTACCTGTCAGTCTCGGTGAAAGAGGCGTGGCCTGTGTACCTGTCAGTCTCGGTGAAAGAGGCGTGGCCTGTGTACCTGTCATCAGATGTTTGATGTTTTAATACTGATATATAGAGTTTTTAAGAAGTTATTTTGGGCAAAAATGTACTCATCAAACATTTATTCATAAATAGAACATTCTGAATCATCTCTAAACCTGGGAATCTCTCAGCTCTTACCCGCAGACACGCTGTGTTTTCTCTTGTACGCCGTGAGCTCAAGGACGGATGCGTCATCTCAGTAGTTTTGTTTTCAGATGTCACTAATGCTCATGACATTTTACAACAAAATGACTGTACGAGGGCTAATTTTAGTTCCAGCATCCTTACAGATAACGCCTCTGTCTCATAAAGACTGGAGCTGTTTATTTTCCTGCAGCTGGACTTGAAGAATACAAACACAAAAAATGACGTTTTTAGTGTTTACTTTATATAACTTTCAATTCTCATTGCACTGTACTTTTAAATTCACTCAGTTACAAAAATGATCAGCTCCAAATTTGGCCATGTTTTTGTCCAGCCCTAAAACGCTTCTGCTGACACTTTGCACATTTTTTTAAAGTATTTCTATATGTGATTTGTCATTTATTTCCTCCTTATGATCTTTTATTTTGCTTTAAGTTGTAAAGTATGGAAGTATGTAAAGCACTCTGAATTGTGCTATGAATCAGTCCATCTCAAGTGGTCCAATAACTGAACAATTGAACAATAAAAGTTGGTTGACCATTTTTAATTTTTCTAATTTCTTTTGAGTGATTATCTCTACATATTGGCATTGCAAAACCACCAGTTTTTATTTATTTTTTTTATTTCACTTGGTTTAACCACGACGGCCATCTTTGTGTCATGGCACACAACACATTTTGGTTATACAGCTGTTTATGGAAAATCCTCAATATCTCGGCTCAGGATGGTTTCAGCTCCTTGAAACAAAAACTGATCTCTAGATCACATTACAAGTTACATGCACATATAAACATTTTGCACATTCTTGTTCCTTAGACTTAGAACTTAAGTCCAATTGTAATGCTCAAGATTGCTCACAGTTCCATTATTACGGTCAATTTCTGATGGGAAGGGTTCGAGTCTCAGTCTTAATTTTTTATGGGGTATGTAGGTAAGTATAGTGCGCATGCAGAACATTTCAGGTTTGAGACTTCTTTTATTTTTTTATGGGGGAGAGAAAGTGCAATTTTTTAAAATTCCCATCATTTCGAATATCTCTGGTGGGGGAACAGATACGGACCTGATATTTTCACAGAAATAAGTCGTCTATAGAAGCACAGTATTCTCTGCTGTACAAATCTGGGGAAAAGCCTACTTTATTCATGCATTTTGAGAAACGAACAGATGTAATATAAGCAGAACAAATAATAAAAATTAATAGTATTTTGCAGTAATTATGTTTATGATTGATATACAATAGCTTATGCTTGTCAGTGAGGTCTAAAATGTTACTATATTTGATATTGGCAACAGTGAAGCGTGATCTATTACAGGGTTCTTCAAATCTGCAGAGTTTATCTCCAACCTCCAAACTCACCTGTCGGTAATTTACTAGTAATCCTCGAGACCTTGGATAGTTTGTTCAGGTGTGTTTGATTAGTGTTAGAGCTAAACTCTGCAGGAAAATGGACCTCGAGGGCCAGATTTGAAGAACCCTGATCTATCATGTTGGTGCAGGTGTACAGTTGGTAAATACATAGTCCTCATTCTGCTCCACACATGTTTCTTTTTCAATCACAAACATTTTTTTGGAGCAAGTGGGACACAGTAACCTACCAGGGACAAGTTTTAGAGGATATTCAGTTTCCTTAGATATGGACTCTAATCGAATTTCCTTTTATAATAGGTTTTTTGTGATATTCCAAGGGATTACAACAACTGTTACCAAGTAGGTGATGATATTTCAATAGAAATGTCCTTTCATGATACTTACAAACTGACATCACATCACATCCTACCCTTGAACACAGCAACTCCTTTTCTTCTGAGTGTGTTTATTCTTCACTTAAATCCTTCCATCTCAGATTTTCTTCATGTTCTACTCCATATTTTCCTCATCAGCATGAGGTTCTTCTCTGAGATAAGCCGTAAATACGATCTGGAGGATCTTCATTACCTCCTCTTTATACATCAAAACAGGCCTGATTTGTTTCCCTAACGCTTTTATCCTTCCTTCCTCCTGTCAAGAATATTGTAAAATAAAAAAGACTTTATTTATGTAAACATATTCATATTTTTATTATTAAACGTATTTATTATTAGTAGTAGTAGTAGCAGTAAACGCTAAGCTTAATTCGTATTCACTGCACTAACGTGGCACTGACATGGTTCTTCTACACCAAATCTGCTGCAGAACCATCAGCGAGTGTGACGTGTGATACAATCAGTAACAGATATCATATTAGCTGTAATAGCAGGACTGCCACAAATCCACTACTTTAATGCTAATCAGATGTTGTGAGGCTCCCGAGAGAAGACACGCACGGCTAAAAGTGTGGTATTGTGGCTTTATGGCATTCTGTCCAGCTGTGTTCCTGTAATCCCTTCCCTTTGAGGTGGAACTTGCATGCACCCGTGCTGTTTTTCACGCTCGACAATGAGCCCGGCACATCCAGCAGCCTCGCGCCTCTTTTCTTAAGCCTCATCTTTCCTTATAACAGAGCTAATCATTTATATTTTGTGAATGTGGCCCATTTCCTTTGATGGTGCCATTGGTGGAGATTGCTCTAAAAGCAGGAAAAGTCAGCAGGCCTTTTTTCCCTCCGCTCTTTAGCCACTGGAAGTGTGAGAGAAGGTGACAGTGTGAGCTAGCGTGGCCTCGATGGGCTTTTTTCCCCACTGTCATCTGTCATGATGCTGCTTTCCTGCAAGATCTCACACAGATCTAATTCCACATCAGTTCCTGTGCACTAAAACTTTAGCAGTAACATCTACAGGCTTCAAAACGTCCTGTCCGCAAAAATACAGCTCTCTCTCTTACACTGCAAAAGTGCATTAAATTTCACAAAGTGAACATTTCAACAAAAAAAATAATTCTCACATCAAGCCCAGTATAGACTGAATATACTGAGTGTTTAGCTAGCTAGCAATATGAAGGGCTAAACTAAAACATCACAAAGAAAATTCAATTCTAGCTAAACCACCAGGTCAGCTCGATGTCATCTTATGAGTAAAAGTTTATCTAATGACTAGCTAGTAAAAGCTAAACCTAACGAGCGTAGCTACTATATTAACACCATAAATTGGTCAGCTGGTATGTGATCGACTCAACAATCCTGATTCTCTGTGCTTAAAATGAAACATAAATACTAAATATCTATCTAGATATCTAGACAGTTAACGAACACTGTGTGTCGGAAATCAGTCACAGCTTTAACTCATCACTGACACTGGAGACTCCTTCCATAAGTGTTAAATAAACGTCTCTTTACAGAACAGTTGCGCCCGCTGTCATGGAGAGTCTAACCCTGTGAATGAGCTGTTGCTATAGAAACGATAATGTATTAGAAAGAGTGCATTAATATAAACCTGCGCTACTGTCAGAGCTGCTGTTATAGAGAATTAATCAACACCTTCTGATGATGAGCAACAGTGTGGGATAATTAAAACTATACACTGAAAATATTATATCAAGCGCCAATAATTTTTCATATTTGATAATTGTACATAATTGTTTCAGGTTTTCTGTTTTATTAGTTGTTTTATTTTTATTTCAGTTAGAGGTTAATGAATAAAAACGAGGAGCCATGAGAACTCCATCTGCTGGTGTTTGGCATGTTCAGGGCACGTGTAAGTTTTGAGAAGCAGAGCTGCAGTGATGAGACCTGAACGAGCTCTAAACACGGCTTTAACGAGCGCTTCATCATGTTCTTCTGGACACTAATTCTAAAGAAACACCAGCAGTGTGTTCTCTGCCTACTGTCAGTGCCTCCATAACAATCATTAGAAATGTGGTTTAGGCTTCTCAATTTGGGTAAAATTAAGTTTCACGCATTATCGACCCTGACAAAGCTGCAGGAAACATTTCTCTGCTCTCAATATCACTCAGTGTTAACAGAATAAAAATATGAGCTATGATGATGAGGTCAAAGCTTTAGTGTAAAGGCACCATTTACAAAATAAAAGGTTATACTGGGCTAAATATCATCCCACTAATAAAAAAACACACATTTTATTCATTAATTTGACTCTTTTTATTTAGCCTGCTAATCCACAGCAAAGTAACAAGACAGAGGAACCGGACCTGCTAAAGCTTCTCTGTTAATAATTGGACATTTGGACATTTAGTGTTTGTATTTTTCAAAACTAATGACTAATTTAAAGCAGCAGTTTGTAAAGTTCCTCATACTATCATCATTCTCAGATTAGATTAGCAAAGCGAGCTAACTGTACTAGCTACGTACCCTCACCAAACATACCAACGATCTCTTCTACTTCCTTCCAAGCTTTATTTTTCTTCCTAACGTCTCTGTACACGTTTAATCAGACGTCGTATATGACAGGAGAAGATGAAACCATGTTTATAAGTTTTTCTTCCGTTTGTGCAGGAACTAAACTGCAGGTAGGAACTAAAGTTGTGAGTGAGGAACCTAAGAACCGTTGAACCACACACTCCATAGGATTTGAGATTGGGTCATGCTTAATTTGTATAAAATTGTGTAAATGTTTAGTTAAATATTGCTTGTTGCTGAAAATACGGCTCCATAAACTCCAAGAAAACTCACTTCAGAAACTCACAAAGAAAACTTTGGACTTCAGTTGAAATGAACAGTTTTGTACTCAAGTGAACAGTTTGATAACTTCAACAAAACAGACTTCATGTGTAAACTGTAATGAATTTCCTGGTTACACAACTGCACTATTTGTCCATGTAGTACACAGTTATAGAAGGGAATGGTTTATAATCGCACTATCCGGTGTCACCCAGATGAGGATGGGTTCCTTTTGAATCTGGTTCCTCTCAAGGTTTCTTCCTCATATCATCTCAGAGAGTTTTTCCTCACCACCGTCACCTCTGGCTTCCTCATTAGGGATAAATTTATATGCTTAAAATTTATATCCTGAATTTATATATATTTCTCTAAAGCTGCTTTGTGATGATGTCCATTGTTAAAATGCTATACAAATAAAACTGAATTGAATTGAAAACTACTCACTCTCAATGGATAAAAATCAGCTTCATTATTTTTGAATTGTTTTCAAGTCCTCTTTCTGCAGGCTCGGGGTTCTGCACAGCGAGTATGTAACAGAGGTGTGTTCGGAAGGTTGTTTTTTTTTTTTTTTAATTGTTGAAAATGCTTACATCGTGACTAAATTAATTATCTGTATACCTAAGGATTAGATATTAGTCACAGGATTGTATATTAGTCACAGTGATCATTAAGTAGTTCAAAAGACCCAATAAAACCTCTCTGTATGCTCTGAGCTCGGAAAAAATAATGAGCCGGATGATAATTTCCCCCGAAGATCTCACCTGTTGTGTAAGCCTGAGTTCAGGTTTAATTATCCTGCTCACACTCACGAAGAACCAGGGGAGAACATAACGCAGGTAATGCCATTAATATGTGCAAATTACACCTGATTGGTCGCTTCTTTACCACATCACAATAGCGCTCGATATTAGCAATTTGAACACATTATAATGTGACACTGCAATTATGGGTTATTTCGAGAGATAAGGGATAATAATCCTGTCCCTCAGCGCTGACACACTTTACTCACTTCAACATCGACTGGGAAAAAAATGATTCGCTTCTTTATAGTCTTCTCAGGAAGAGTGAAAGGGACATCTTCTCTGTCTCACACACACACACACACAGTGCTCTCTGAGCTGTTTCCTCGCTAGTCATTGCTTATACATTTGCTCAGAATAATGCACTTATTTGACATTTCATTTATTGAAGAACATAACACCATGTGAGCTTCATCCTTTCCTTGTCATCAGCAACAACAAAATATAATTTAACTGATTTCATCAGCAATTTGTACTGTATAGCTACCTAGCTAATTACCTGATGTGCTAACTAGCTGGTTTGTTAGTGTGATGACTAGCTAGAGTAAAGTAACGCAACTCTATCAGCTCTTCCTGTAAACTCAGGTATACACTGTACGATTTGAGACTGTCGTTAAGCCAGTAATAAACACTGTGTGTGTTTCTGTTCTACTAAAATACTGAGATGAAGCAGAGTTACTCTTACTTGCCCAAAGTTGATTATTTTCCTCTAACAGCACACCCCCGAGTGTTTTATTCCTCTCATACCACAGCAATTTACCAACGATTACGATTATTTATTTATTGAAGATGACATGTCATACTTGGCATCAGTTTATAGTTATTTCCTGTTGTCATTTACATTACATATATTCTCTTTCTTAAAGTTAATAAAAAACAAATTGCAGCTTGTTACGCATGTTACAGAGAAACTGCAAAGAAGCGTAAACTCCTCTGTCCTGAAGACGTCGGAAAACTTAAAGTTACAGCTTTACCTCTGACTGTTACAAAGCACTGACACTGGAGACTCCTTCCATAAGTGTTACATATATATCTCCTTACTTTAAGAAAACTTCACCATGTCAACGATTATTTTTTAAATCTGTTTATTATTAGCGGAACGTCTGCTGTACACGTCCCTGTGAATGAGCTGTTGCTATGGAAACGATAACATATTAGAATGAGCGCATTAATATAAACCTGCACTACTGTCAGAGCTGCTGTTATAGAAAACTAATCAACACCTTCTGACCAATCAGAGTGCAGAACTCAGCAGCGCTGTGGTGTAAATATGAGTAAAGTCTGGAGTCAGGTGGAAGATCAGCTGTAACTGAAATGATTCAGTGAAAAGAGCCGTAATTCCCATCACTAAGTGGAATGAACTTTAAGATGGTGGTGCAGATGAGGAACGGACAGAGGATGATGATGATGATGATGTGTTATAAAAGCGGTACTGGGTCCTGACTGGAATATCAGGGGTCATATTAGAGGAGACTTGGTAATCAGGGAAACCCATCATCACCATCATCATCATCATCATCATCCACAGCAGCAGGTCAAAACCCAGGAATACCTGCAGGACATTGTGTCTCTGTAATAGCGTTTTTCCAAAAATTGTATTAAGGTTCAAATTAGGGGTCACAGAATTGTGAAAAAGTCTAGAACAGACACAGAGCCAAGTTTATATCGCTTCTAAAACATAATCCATTTCACAAACTCCACACACATCGATATGAAATGTGGAGCTAGAGCACATGGTTATGTGATAAGTGAGCGAACACTAAAGCTCATTCTGCAGCGTAATCTCGAGTTTTATACATGACCAGTTACAGCACTGTGAACTGCTTCACAGGTACAGATGGATGTAGTGGAAGTGCATCGTCTGTGTGTGTGTGTGTGTGTGTGTGTGTGTGTTGATTATCGATGAGCCGGATCCAAGAGGGGCTTTACAGAGGAAACCTCGACGTCTTCGGAGACAACATTACTGCTCAAGAGGACCAAAATTTATTTTATTAGAAATTTATTAGAGATTAATGTCACTCATGAAATGACACGTGACACGAAGCACTGGCATTATTAAAAGCACACACACTCCTGGGCAAATACATGGCCCAAGCCCAAAATAGCAAAATATGAAGCTTTTAATGGTTTAATAACAAATCATTGGTCAGGAAATGAGCAAGAATGAAACAAATAGATAAAGGAGTTCAGTATGTGAGAGCTTTTAACTTCGATTTGTTTAAATGTTTAAGTCTTGTGGCTCTTGATGAGCTGCATCAGGTGCAGCAGAAAACCAAATAATCACTAATCTTTTAAGAAAAAACATCCCAGAAGATATTTTTGGAAGATTTTGTACACCCAGACATGTGTTAGTTTGAATTTTACATCAAACATTTTAATCATTATCATGACTTTGTGTACAAGAAGACTAGAGAAGTGAATTTCGCTGTTTCTAGCTTTTCCCCAAACAGCAAACCAGCGAATGGAGGCACAGGAGCTCTCAGGAGTGCATCTGTTTCATTCCTGCTCATTTTCTCACCAATGATTCATTCTTAAGACCATTAACAGCTTCATATTTGCCATTTTGAGCTTGGCTAATTTTTTCCCCCCAGGAATGTATGTCCTGAATGAGGCACCAGTACATCACAGGACACATCAGTGCGTGTTTAAGTTAACTGAACCGAATCGTATGGAGTCAGTACTGAACTGCATTGTATTGAATTACATGATGTTGTTATTATTTAGTTTAAAGATCTTATTGTTTTTCATTTAGTACTGCCCTTCAGAAGCTACATAAGATATTTACACATTTCCCAGAAGACAAAATAATAACAATTTACACCGATCATCCTGTTCAAAAGTTTACACCCCCCCTGCTGGAAAAGCAGAGAATGTGCAGGACCTGGAGGATTTTTCTGAAGAACAGAGTGCAGTTTAACTGCTCAGGACAAACAAGAGACTCAATAACAACTATCACAAAACATAAAAACAGTCTCTGATCATCGGGTAACACACACAGTATTAAGAATCGAGCGTATGGAGACTTCTGAACTGGTTCATTTGTGTAAATTCAGTTATTATTGTGTCTTGTGGACTAGATGGAAACATCTGCTGTGTGAAATCGCTTAGTCAGGGCAGAACTAAATAAAAACACATGCAATTTTTATGAACTGTCTTATTTTTTTAAATTATTAACATTTTGCATATTCTGCAAGGCGTATGTAAACTTATGACCCCAGCTGTGTTTGTGCTCTTGCAGAACGACTTCATGAGCCACTGTTTCGATGGCGACGTTTGTCTTGTGCTCAGAAGGGAGGAAATGTGAGCCTGCTCCTGAGAACAGAACGAGCAACTCGTCTCTTTCGTCCAGCGTGCCATGAAGGGGCTTCTCTCATTTCTGAAACCCACAGCACAGAGACTCAGAGAACAAAACCACTGCTTTCAGTTAATACGTAAATCACAGTGTGTGTGTGTGTGTGTGTGTGTGTAAAGCTCACTGAGAAGAGTCGACTCTTTCGGCTCCCAGACAGCTTCGTTTGCGACATTATGAAACAGAAGCGTGTTTTTCTTCTCATAACATCGAAGTCACAGAGCAGATTAAATGTACATGTATGTTTCCCCATTCTAGCACCGCCTTTCTCTCCATGTGTATATGCAGAGCGCCACTATGTGGCCACCGATGAAACTACACCCACGGCAGGAGAGAAAAAGAGAAAAAACTCCAGCAATAATAGACGGAGGGGTCAGTCTCCCAGTGTAGAAACAAATCAAATGGAAATGAGTGTCTTTATTTTGTGTCTGTTTGTGTTTACACTCAAATTAACACTGAACTAAAGTAACCACACTTGGAGGTTTATACAATTTTAACTGATTTTTAGAATGTATGAGATGTAATGATTTTACAGATCACTATTGTCCTGGATTATCTTTCAGTCAGGATTAACCCAGAATGAAACACTTTCAGATTACGCTCACGACTCAGAACACGGATTTCTCACAAATTCTCAGCTCTCATTGGTTATTGGTGTTTCACGCAGGACATCGAGATTATGTTTCCACATGAGACGCTCTGTGTGTCCTAAACACTCAACACTGAATTCACTGGAGGCCATGAGTGGACTGTGGGAACGGGAATGGGATTAAGATTGGATTTAAGATGATCTGGAAGATAACTGTACCAAATAATCCCAAAATCTGGACAGCTTTTACGATGATCAGGACTAAAAGTGGTGCTACAGTGTCGGCTAGGCGTAACGAGCGTCTTACAGATGTACCAACGTTGCTAACTAGAAAATTCTAGGAGACGGAGAGGAAAAACAACAATTTTACCACAAAAAACAAACAAAGAGAGTGTATATCAGTGGACGGAATAGCTCCATGCTAACGGCATAAACAATAAAACGTATGTTGGCTATAACTGAAATTTATCTGCAGAAATTATTTATTTATTTACACTGCACATCACAAGAAAGTATATAAGTATAAATAAGTAATAATCTATATATAATATAATCTAATAATATAATAATATAATACAAACTTCAACAAAAAGCTCAATCAGTATTTAAACTTTTATTACTGACAAAAGAAAAACATCAAATAAATCAAACAATATGACTAAAAATACTAATATACAAAAAAAACCATAAAAACATAATGCTTATAAAAAACAGAATTATGACGTATACAGTACACACACACAGCAAATGTGAAGCAGCTACACACAGTTTACCTGCACTTTAATTACCAAACAACTGCTTTATCAACAAACAAATGCAAATATCCTCGTTCTTTTGTTTTCTATTGGCTCACATGTCTGAGGGTCTCAAATTCACAGGTCAAAGGTCACGAAGATAAAGTTGGTGCAAAGCGAAAGTAGCATCCCGTGTCCTTTCCCCTTCGGTTAATCCGCTTTTACACCAGCAGAACTTTATTCACATTTGTTCTGACTGCTGTTTTAGCTGAAAGAGCAGAAAAGTGTGTATTTTCTGTGCCTGTATCAGCACAGATCAAAAATCATTAAAGCTATGTCTAAACCGTAAATATTGGCACCCTGATTCACAAGTAACAGTGTACTGACAACAAAAGTCCTGTTGTCTATTTGAAATTCAAAATGAAGTTTAAAAAAAAAAAGTTCTATTTGTGCAATGACTAAAAAAACTATTACAAAAATTGTGATTTCAACACTGAGCAAAAATATTACTCCATTCCCCGTGTTCAGGTTCAGGATTGAAGTTCAGGTCCAGTACTAGTGATGAGAGTTAGTGTACTTCCACATACACAGTGTTTAGTGTGTTTGAACCGAACCCTGGCGTGTTCTTTCCCTCAGTGCGGTTCTTTATGCAGGTGAGAACACACTCGAGTGATCACGCTCGGATCCGAGAGCGTCTGAGCGAGGTGTTCTAATGAGAAAGTGATCCAACTCTGAATCGACTCACTGCAAGAAGTGAATCGAACATGCCGTGTGTTTCGGGTTGAGCTTGAGATTTTCCTGACCAATAAAAAGTCTAATTTTATTCTTTTTTTCTTCTGTTTTAAGCCCAGCCTCCTCTGCCAACTTTTTTATTTTTATTTTGTTTAATCAATATGCGCAGTGTGAAACCAAACGAATCAAATGAATCAATTTCAGTCTGATTCAGAGTTGACAAACTGAGCGATAGGAGTGAAAGCGCTCTTAAAGACCAGTGTGAGGGTCCAGGGTCTGGGTTCAGGATTAATGGATGAGTTCCGGGTTCAGGTTCAGGTTCAGGTTCAGGTCCAGTCCTCCATCCAGGTGCTTGGTTCCGAGTCCGGTGTTTGGGTGAGAACTTTAGTGTTCAGTGATGCAGTTCTGTGTTAGTGTTCAGTCTGTCGTAGCTCCTCCAGACCAGAGCGATCAGCACTGCGCTGAACACCGTCACCAGCAGGTGTGTACGGCTCCGCACGCCGGTCATGATGCAGCGTGTCGCCGTGGAAACACACACCAGCAGCAGCGTGACGACGGCCAGCAGCACACTAATGATTTTAGCGAGGAGCGCACGGGCAAACACACCTTCAGACTCCACCTGCACCACCTGCACCTGCTGCTCCAACTTAGACAGCCGAGAGTTACAGCACTCCAGCACCTCCTGAAACACACACACGCGCATACACACACACACACACACACACACACACCACAGTGTGAGCCAGAGAGCAAATTTTAGATTTCCAAATGTTCAGTATCCAAATATTTCAATATTACAGAGGTTTACGGTTTGTTAAGAAAAATAATCTATTAAATAACAGACTAATCATGATAAGGATTTAAAAAAAGAAAAAAATCTGCATCATTCTCCTTCGTATTTAATAAATATGTTTTTTTCTTCACTCTTCATGAGATTTTGGTGATTTTAAAGTTTCAGTGTCTTTATTTCCTTATCATCAGTCTAATCTTAAAATTCATTTTACTAATTCAGTAAATAATTTCTTTCTAAGAAATCTCAGACATATAAAATATTTCTTTTTTTTTTTTATTCCTAACCTTTCAAACTTTCACATGATAGCCATTTTAGTTTACTAAACTATTTTTGATCTTTAATTGTTTTGTTTTTATGTGAAATTAATCCGAATTTGTTAAATGAATTTACAATAAATAATTGGATCAAAGGCAGAAAAAATTTCTGAGAACATGTGCTGTGAATTCATATTCCAGCTGGAGTATTAAAGTGTATGTGCAGGACATCGGCGCCCCCTGGTGGAGATGAAGGAGAAACACACACTGAGACTTTAAAAACAGGTTTTAGAAATAAAATGTCGCAATAAAATGGGATTTTAAAGCCTGAGACGTTAAAACTGTAGCTGGCAAGTTCAATCACAGTATCAGAGTCAGTGTTCTGTGGTCTTCATTCTCCAGATCACACACCAGCACAGTGTCAATGAAAACATCCTAACAGGAAGTGCCTCTTTTCTGCACTTCCTGTCCGAGTGTGAGGTTACCTGCAGGTCTCTGGTTCTCTCGTTAGCCTGATAAGCCACTTTCTCCTCGATGCTGGCTAACTCCTGCTTCAGATTCGCCATCTCATGCTGGTGAAGTTCAACCAAATCGTTGAGCTGCTCCTCCAGACGCTCCACCCTGTGAGAGAGAGAGAGAGAGAGAGAGAGAGAGAGGAGTGAAACATCACCACTGGGATTCCACGCTGAACATTAAAAACCTGGAGAGGAAGAAGCTAACCTTTCTCTCTCGTCCTCGAGCCTCTGTGTGAGGAAGTTGTCTTCACTCAGGTCCACTTTCAGAACCTCCATGTCTTCAGCGAGTCGGATTTGGGACTGACGGATCTCCTGAAGTTCCTCCAGCACCATGTTGATGGAGTTTTGGTCGTGTTTGTGGATGGCAGGATTTCCATTACTGTCCGCCGAAGCCGAGGTTCCCGTGGAGCACTCGTCGTCGTCGCTCTGGAACTTCGACTGGCCGACTATGGTGGCGCTCCCGCTCAGCATCCGGCCTCCACCTTCGTCTAGCGAGGTCTTGAGCTGCGAGATGTTGTCCGCGCTGCCGAATTTGTTGCGGATGAGATTAGCAAACTCTCTGGGCTTGTTGAAGAAGGAGGGCGGTGTGAGTAGCACTGTGGGAGCGCTGGGTTTTAATCTGTCCAGGCAGTGATGGCGCCCGCTGCCGCTCACATCCTTTGGTGTCTCCTTGGAAACGTCCTTGGTCTGATCTTTAGCTGTGTCTTTAGGGCTGCTGTTCTTGGAGGAGCCGTTATTGTTGTTGTTGTTCTCGCTCTCCTTCATGCGTCTGTAGTACTGATCCAGCTTCTTCTGTAACTGGTTAATGTTGTGAACCGTTTTCTGGTTCTTTTTCTCAAACACCTGCCGGATTCTCGCCACCTGCTGCTTATCGGCCATGTTGACCAGCTTGAGGAACTCGGCCACATTGTCGTCCTGCTCCATGCGCTCCACCCTCAGCTGCTCCTTTGCCTTCAGGATCTTCTGCTCCAGGTCGCTCGAGGAGTAAAGGTTCGAGTCGGAGCCTCCACGCTGCATCATCGGGACGGGGATACTGAGGACGTAACCGTCGTCCATCTGAAAACACACACACACACACGCAGAGTCAGACAGGGAGCTTGGGAAAGGAAACCAACATCAGAAAAATGAACGTGGAAACTGCAACTGCTGCAAAATAGTTCAGACAGACTGCTGACACACGACTTCTCTGAAAACAAGTTGCTGTAAAACAAACTGTTCACATCCAGACGAAACTGTGTTATTTTACAGTTTTAAAAAACCTTCTTCTAAAAAATTTAAACCCGTTCCATCATGAGGGCAGGTGGACATTATTATTATTATTTTTTTTTACATATACATGTTTCTTCTGTTATAAGGTAAAAAAAACAAAATCAGAAAATCAGCTGGTGTTTGACTGCAATAATCTGATCCTGGCAGAGCAGAACTCGGGTCAGACGGTTACGTGAGAGACTTCTTCATTCCTCTTTTATTTGTTTGATTTTGTGAAAAATGTCCCTGTGATGAACAAAACATTTAGATGTTTGCAACTAATGTCTCCTTTGCCTCATTTATGAGAAAATTGTTTATGTATCTGTAACACGTAACATGTCTTGTAACATTCTGTGATGACTCCATCTGTCTGTCCGCCTGTCTGTCTGTCTGTCTTACTGTCAATCTGTCTGTCTGTCTGTCTGTCCGGCTACCTGTCTGTCTGACCGTCAATCTGTCTGTCTGTCTGACTGTCCATCTGCCTGTCTCTTCATATAACTGTCTATCTGTTCTTCTCTCTTTCTGCCTGTCTGTCTGCCTGATCATCTGTCTGCTTGTGTCCGTCTGTCTGTCTGTCTGTCCACTGGAACAATGCAAGTTTCCCTCAGAGAATCAGAAATATATAATCTGTTTATCTGTCTATATCCAGCTGTTTCTTTCTATATGTCTGTCTGTCTTCATTAGCAACTCTGGCTTCTATATTGCACCTGGAATCAGTCTTTCATTTAAAACACACCCACACATACAGATACACATACACACACCCACACACACACACACACACACACAAAACAAGACATCTTGTCTTCTTGGTTTCTGGTTTGTTTCTCTGCAGTTTCGTCTCACTCTGAGGAAAATCAGGAAGTTGTGTGAGCTGAACTAGAGGAGAGCACTTTGTTCCTCTTTCCTTCCTCTTTCTTCTAGTCTTTCTGAGGTAAAAAAACCCAGCAGTTAACACCCGAGAGATGTTTCTCTCTCAGGGCGGCGCAACACCTGACCTCTGAAACGTAACGAATTTACTGAAAATCAGTCAAAAACAAAGTCAAAAGCAGAAATGATTTCTAATAAGAATATTAAGGAACACTGGTGTTTGGAACACAGCTGAAATGAGCATGAACACGGGGAGACGGAGAGAGGGAGAGAGAGAGAGAGAGAGAGAGGGAGAGAGGGAGAGAGGGAGAGAGAGAGAACACCATTTGATTATAGATTATAGATAAAAACAGTACAGAAAACTTTCACTTCCTTTTTAACGTAAAAATGTCTCATCGTCGTCACTCAGCGCACTCAGTACTGTACTAACAAAGTCTGTTCTCATTGGTTGAGAGCAGTACAGGCTGTTCTGATTGGTTGTGAGTTACTCAGTCAGAAATTCCATCAGTGGAGTCAGTCACTCAGCCAGTCATTCACTACTTCAGTCTCTCCACCAGTCAGTCAATCATTCAGGCAGTCAGTCCATCAGCCAGTCAGCTAGTCATTTAGTCATTCGGTCAGTCAGTCATTTGGTCTGTAAGTCAGTCACTCAGGCAATCATTGGGTCACTAGGCCAGTCATTTAGTTATTTGTTCAGTTGTGGGAAGTGGTAGCTCAGTTGTGGGAAGAGGCAGCTCAGTGGTAAGATGTTGGACTTAACCGTTAACGTTGGACTTCTGATCGGAAGGTCATGAGTTCAAATCCCAGCACCACCAAGCTGCCACTGCTGGGCCCTTGAGCAAGGCCCTTAACCCTCAACTGCTCAGTTGTATAAATGAGATAATTGTAAGTCGCTCTAGATAAGAGCGTCTGCCAAATGCCATAAATGTAAATGTCAGTTAGTCACTTGGTCAGTCATTCAGTTCCTCACTCACTCAGTCAGTCATTTGGTCAGTAAGTCAGTCTCTCGGCCAATTATTGAGTCACTAGGCCAGTCAATTAGTCATTCAGCCAGTCATACTGTCAGGTGCTCCATCAGTCAGGAGGTCAGTTACTCCTTCAGTCAGCTAGTCATTTAGTTATTTGGTCAGTAAGTCAGTCATTCAGTCAGTTAGTCACATTTGGTCAGTAAGTCAGTCATTTGGTCAATCATTGAGTCACTAGGCCAGTCATTCTGTCAGTCACTCTGTCAGTCCACTGGTCAGTCAGCCAGTCAGTTAGGCTCTATTGCTTCCAGAAATAATTAGTCAAATGTAACTGTGTACACACACACACACACACACACACACTCCAAATCCACATCACCGTTAGGCTGCATTCCAATCCTGTTTATAAACACACACTCTTCCGTTTCATATGTGTCCATCTTCCTCACTGAAGATCATTAAATAAGTGTTTAATTAAGTATCAGCTCATCATACTGTAGACTTAAGAAACAGAATTTACCCAGAAGGCATTGCACACCTCTGAGTGGGAGAGGAAACCGACATGGGTGCGCTGGTATGCAAGGTGTAGGTTTCTCAAACGAGCCCAAACAAGCTCACACACACACACACACACACACACACACACACACACACACACACATTGTTTTGCCCAAACTGAAGGTTTATTTGCACTTCTGTAGTGCAGTGTCTGTGTTCAGCTCGTACCTGCACAGGTAAACACATGATGTACAAATTCTGAGTGTGTAATCACACACACGGATTCAGTTTATTTGATTTGAGACAACACAAGTACACAAAACTCACAAAACCTGCATGGCTAGCCGGTGTGCTAACATTTAGATTAATCTGCCCTGAGGGAAAAGATACCAGCAGCAGAGAACAGGAACGAGACTGTACAAGTCTGAAACCGTTACTGACAGCAGATTAAACGCAGTGATCTTCACATTACTGAATACAGTTAATAACGAGTATTAGAAAGGACGCACCATAGGATCCTCAGGGTCACTACTGAGCCGACAAGCGTCAGTCACTCCGTCAGTCACTCCGTCAGTCACTCCGTCAGTCACTCCGTCAGTCCGTCAGTCACTCCGTCAGTCACTCCGTCAGTCCGTCAGTCACTCCGTCAGTCACTCCGTCAGTCACTCCGTCAGTCCATCAGTCACTCCGTCAGTCACTCGGTCAGTCCGTCAGTCACTCCGTCAGTCCGTCACTCCATCAGTCACTCCATCAGTCACTCGGTCAGTCACTCGGTCAGTCACTCGGTCAGTCACTCGGTCAGTCCGTCACTCCATCAGTCACTCCGTCACTCCATCAGTCACTTCATCAGTCACTCGGTCAGTCCGTCAGTCACTCCATCAGTCCGTCAATCACTCAGTCACTCCGTCACTCCATCAGTCACTCCGTCACTCCGTCAGTCACTCCGTCAGTCACTCCATCAGTCACTCCATCAGTCCGTCAGTCACTCCGTCACTCCGTCAGTCACTCCGTCACTCCATCAGTCACTCCGTCACTGTGTCAGTCACTCCGTCAGTCACTCCGTCAGTCCGTCAATCACTCAGTCACTCCATCAGTCACTCCATCAGTCCGTCAATCACTCAGTCATGCCGTCACTCAGTCACTCCTTCAATCACTCCATCAGTCACTCCATCAATCAGTCAGTCACTCCAGCAGTCCGTCTGTCACTAGGTCACTCCGTCAGTCACTGCATCACTACGTCATTCCATCAGTCACAGTTACTTTTAAATCTTTTAAAATAGGAAACAGGATTTTTTTTCTCACTGTTTTCTTACAGGACTAGTCTGTTTTAGCGTCGAACATGTTGGTGAATTTTCTACCAAAAAATGATAAACTGCAGCCTCCTCAGTTTATTCTGTTTAAGTTAAAAATGAAGATTTTTATTCAGATTAAATGATTAGTCACATTATCATCATTAGGCTGCATTAAACTGAGCTACAGAGATATTTTTTAGTTTTCCTTACAGTTTCATGGTTTAGGTTTTTTTTTTTTTTCCAATCACTTACAGCAGCTTTAAGAGTCCCTGGAGGACTAGTGGTTAGACCTCAGGGCTCTCACTGCCTCGGCCCGGGTTCGAGTCCCGGCCAGAGAACCAACACAAGCCACTGGGGTTACACGTGACAGTTCACTCCCAGTGCCGGTCCCAAGCCCAGATAAAATTGGGGAGGGCTGCGTCAGGAAGGACATCCGGCATAAAAACTGTGCCAAGTCAAATATGCAGACCAATGATCTGCTGTGGTGACCCCTAACAGGAGCCGAACAACAACAACAACTTACAGACGCTTTAAGAAATAAGTAATAATAGACACATTTACATTCTTTCAATTCTCCATTTCCATCAGATTCTAATGAAATAGTGTGATTTCTGAGTGAAACCAGTTTTCAGCAGGATCCAGTTTGACCAGTTGGGAGTCATCTGTGGTTTATAGCTGAATTTTTTCCACACACACACACACACTTAAGCATTATCTGTTGGAAGATCCTGGTGTTTCTTTTTGTGATGGTACGAGAGATAAAATCTGATATTTACTGTTTAAACATCACGCCTATTTGCTGTGAAACTCCCACGTGGATTAATATTTTTTCCGAATAATTTTAGACACTAAAACCTGTTTCCAGACTGATTACCCGTAAATCATATTTAAATTTTTTTTAAACTTTATTTGCAGAGATTTTAAATTTAGATTCATTTCCATGTTTAATGTTCTTGCATTTAAAGAACATTGAAATGAAACGCGTCTTAATTGTACGTCAGATATACAGATCTACAGATCTAGCCCAAGTTTATCACAGATATTACACAAACTCCTAAAGAGCGAGTTTTTCTTACCAAAACGTTATCTGTAGGACAAAAACAGATTAAAAACACACAGTTATCTTTCTTTCCTGAAATTTAGTGGGAATATTTTCATTTAAACCCAGGCTATACCCAGGCTCAAAAGTTTTAAATCTAACAGCTCTTACACTTCTTCAGCTTTTCCATCATCACACTTTTACACAGAACCTCAACATCAGAAGCTTCCAAGCAGAAGCACTTTATAAGTGAAGAAGCCTGAAAGCTCACAGAAACACATTTCACCATAAACAACAAGAAACGGTTCAGAA
>CM040460.1:30222502-30233470 GCA_022758105.1 Pangasianodon gigas | reverse complement strand
TAAGTGCGTTCTCTATCGTAGCCTAGTTTGAACGTGTTGAAGTTTACGAACTACTCAGTAGTAACGCAGGTTTTAACGTAGCCTTCGGTTCTAAAATAAAACTCACACCTTCACCATGAAACAAAACAGCGTCCTGATTCCGTATGCAGAATAAAAGCACAGACGATAAACGAGAGGCGTTAAAGCGAGAGTTCACCCAGAACTGAAAATTCCATCACCAGTCACTCTCCCTCATGTCGTTCCAAACCCGTAAGACTTTCGTTCCTCTTCGGAATACAAATGAAGATATTTTTAATGAAACCTGGGAGATTTCTGTCCCTCCACTCACAGTCCGTGTAACTAAAACTTTCAAACTCCAAAAAGATCCTAAAGGCATTGTAGAAGTAATCCATGTGACTCCAGGGGTTTAATCCCAGTTTTATGAAGCGATACGAATGCGCAAAAATACTAATATATAATATATAATACTAATAGTGAAGATATTTTGTGAATAGTTCTCCGACGCGCGTTCTCGAGGTATGCGTGTTGTTGATGCGAGAGCGGACGTTCTCGTGATACACCCGGACCCGGAAGCGCTGCAGTGTTTACAGCAGGGGTTCTGAAGGTTCCGGTGTCCAGGAAACGCAAAATCAACTTACAATGTAAAGAACGAAGCTTGAATACAGCGTCAGCGGCTGTATCGCGAGAACATCTGAGAACCGCGACGCATGCGTATTGTGCTGATTCGAGAGCGGACGTTGTTTTTTGGAGCGTTTTTGGTTCCATGGACCATCAATGGAGGGACAGAAATCTCCCAGGTTTCATTAAAAATATCTTCATTTTTATTCCAAAGATGAACGAAAGTCTTATGGGTTTGGAACGACATGAGGAGGAGTAACTGATTTCATTTTTGGGAGAATTATCCCTTTAAGTATTAAATTGTCTTAGATTGGACTTAACGTGATCTGATGTTGAATTTGTTGAAGTGTATTCAGGTGTATTTATTATATCATATATCTGTAAATTTGGTTTTAAACTACATTAGTGTTCATTTGATCTTGGACATTTTTCCTCTCTGTGTTTCTCAGTGTGAGAGGCCGGGCACGTCACCGAAGCGCAGCCATGATGGAGATTTGGCTCCGCCTCCAGGTAAACATCCCTTCTGTCCTGTCAGTACTGTACACTGCGAACAGTTTCACCTCTAGGGGGCGCTGTATGTCATCATTCCTTACATTAAACATGAATAGAAACATTAAAATAAAATCTGTATGAGCTGTGATCATTCTCACACTTGCAAACGAAAGCAGTGTTGTCATGGCAACCGACCTGGGCACCCTTCTGTCATATTAAACACTAAGAGAGTGACGTTTTTGGGTCTGATATAACACGTGTGTGTGTGTGTGTGTGTTGATGCAGTGAGTCGTCAGATAGAAATCCTGGAGCTGAAGGATCTGGAGAAGGAGTATGTTCTCGCACGTTGTCGTCTCACACTTGCGCAGCAGGACCCGTCCTCGGCCGCTATAGCAGGTCCAACACGCGCACACACGCGCACACACGCGCACACTTACCTGCATATATATAAAGTGTCACGTGCCATAAGAGAATGACCTTTACCAAAGCAGTTCTGATACTGTGTGTGTGTGTGTGTGTGTGTATGTATGTGTGTGTGTGTGTGTGTGTGAGCAGGCAGTGCGTCGGCGGCGGAGATGGTGTCTCTGTTGGTGCAGGCCGGACTGTTCGACACGGCGTTGTCGCTGTGTGAGACGTTTAAACTCCCTCTCACGCCCGTCTTCGAGGGACTCACCTTTAAGTGAGTAGAGTTACTCACGTTTATCAAACAACCAACTTTCACATTTCTCACTTTATTAAAATAGCAGAATTTATTTTAAATACATTTTAAAGACAAATAAATCGTACACTGGAGTAAATCGTGTGCTGTAGTCTTACGTTATCCTGTCGCGTCAGAAATAAAGCGCTGGACGTTAGAGACAAGTCGCTAGTGTGAACGCAGAGTTAAACACAAGCTTGTGGTGAAAATGAAAGGAAATGGTTATAAAATCTCGGTTGGAAAAAAAACAGACATTCATAGAAAATAATTTTAATCTGTATTTCTGGAAAAATCGGCAGTGAGGTAATCATCCGATTCTACATCGTGAACATCGTTACAGCCGACAGAAACAGAATGTGTGTGTGTGTGTGTGTGTGTGTGTGTGTCCCAGGTGCATTAAGCTGCAGTACGGATCGGATCAGAGCCAGAATGAGGCGTGGAACTGGTTATCAGCCAATCAGCTGCCCAGTCTCATCACCACTAAAGAGTCCAGGTGTGTGTGTGTGTGTGTGTGTTTCCGTTTCCTTCCCTCCTTTCTTCGTTCCTCAGCGTCAGTGTGTTTATAACTCGTGCTGTCTCGCGCCACAGTGCAACAGATGAAGCGTGGAGACTTTTGGCCTCGTACCTGGAGAAGCATCAATCCCAGAATGCTCAGCATCATCGCTGTGTCATTAACAGGCTGCTGTCACACGGCGTACCTGTTCCTGATTGGCTGCTTAACGCATTTAAGGTAAATAACGAATGCCGCTTAAATGAGTAAACTGGTGCGGAATTTTAAAAATAAACTTCAGTGAGAAAAGTTTTAATGTAAAATACTTTAAAGTACTGAGTGTTGGAAAATGACAGTTTTATATCTTTATAAATAATTAATCTCCTCTTACGCTTTATAATGTTGTGTGTTTACACGTACCAGGAAGCCACTTTGATCTCTCTCTCTCTCTCTGTGTGTGTGTGTGTGTGTGTGTGTGTACGCGTACAGGAAGTGGATGCCGCGTCTCTGCTACGTCTCTACCTGAACTACGACCTGCTGGACTCGGCCGCTGAGCTCGTGATGGAATACGTGGACGCTCTGCTGGGGAAGGGACATCAATATTTCGGAATAGAGGTACACACACACACACACACATATCGCTTAAATCGATGATGCACCTTACTGTACTCTCTTTTATCCCCTTGCATTAAATCACACACTATAGAGTCCTTGTGTTGTCTTCAGACACTTACAGTGCATTGTGGGTAATCTGTAGACATGATGTGAAGTGCATTGTGGGATTTTTGCTGCATTTGTGTAGGTCACATGACACTCAGCCTCCGTGTTTTGTGTGTTTAGCTGCCGCTCAGTGCGACGGCGCCGCTCGTCTGGCTGCCCTACACGTCCATCGACCAGCTGCTGCACAGCCTGAGAGAGAGTCAGACTCAGAGCAGCACGCAGGTGAGACGCAGCACGCAGGTGAGACACGCCCCTGCAGGAAGCAGAATCATGGCTGCTGGGAAAGTGGGCGGAGTCAGCGTTCAGCGTTCGGCTCCATTATCATAGCCGTGTAGTGGATTGTTAGCTCGTGTGTTTTTGTCAATTTTCGCACATTTTGTGTAGGAGCTCTGCTGTTTTAACGTTGAGAGTATGCTGCGAAATTACTATTTATTACTCAAAAATACGTCTTGAGAACGCCATGCTGTAGTTTTTATCTGTTTACAGTTACATTAACAAGTTAGTTCCTGTTAAAAACAAAAAAAAATTACGCAGGTTGTTAAGGAGAAACCGTAAAGCAAAGCGTAAACGGCGTAAAACGTACATTTCTGATTTTAACTGAATTAAGCTTGAATGAAATCGTATCAGGTCACGTAGTAAATTACTTGTTGGTACTTCATTGTGTGTGTGTGTGTGTGTGTGTGTGTGTGTGTAGGTCTATGAGAAGCTGCGGATGAAGCTGGCGGAGTATCACAGACAGGTGGAGCGAAGCAGTAAACACCGACTGCAGGTTCCGGCCTGAACACACTCCCTCTCTCTCTCTCTCACACACACACACACACACACACACACTCTCTGAACGGACTGTTTGTCTCTTCACTGCTTTGTAAAATTTTATATGCAATTAAAATGTTGGGTTTTGTACGGAGATCTGACGGTCCAGCTGTTTTTCTTTTCTTTCTTTCATAAACACACACCAGAGTGCGCTGATGATCAGTGAGACGATACATCATGATATTTACTGCGATATTATTTTATGAATACGACGGGAGGATGCCGAGGTAGTGAGCATTTCCGGGTGGGCGTGGCCTGTTCTGCTGTTTTGAGGAAAAATGGGAGGAGCCAAATGGCATCATGGTCTAATCTATAATTTATCCGCATCACAGGAAATTAAATACAAGAGAGATTTGAGAATTGATCGGATAATCCAGTGATTAATGCACTGTGGGCGTGTCCAGAACACCACCCTAGGCCAAATACATCTTCCTGCACCATAGTGCAATGCATTCTGGGGGATATTTTGTGTACAATGTACATGGCTACACAGTGGGAGGGGCTAAATGCGTAAGGTGTGTAAGTAATTGCTGTATAAAGGTAATTAAGCTCCGCCTCCTATGACTCAATGAATAAAGTCATGATAATGAACAAGGTGGAGTATTATTTTAAACGAGATAAGCACTACACTAAAGCAATCCCATGATGCAGTGCGTGGGCGAGACCAGCCGAGACTCAGGTAAGAGGCGTGGCCTAAAGGTCAAAGGTGCATTAGAAATAATTCAGGTTAGAAAAGTTCACGTGATTTATATGTTTAATTTTTAACATTTTTTTTTGCTATTTTAAGCAACTTTTTTTGCTGTGAGTCTGAGTTAAAGACGTGGAGTCGCTCACTCAGATATGAATCAAACAAAATAAAGTCTTTTATTGTGCTGTAGTGAAATCTAAATGTAGTCAGCAAGATGGCGGCTGTCGTGTACCGTAAAGTCCCTGGATACTGCAATTATAAACAACCTGTAGTGTCATTTCAATACAAAAGTAAAACAAAAGAACACAAACAAACAGGAATGCTCCATCAGTAATACTGATCTGTACGGAATGGACACAGACTGCAGTCCAGCCGTGCGGGGAAGGTCAAAGGTCACGCTCGGGCGCAGGATGGCGAGTGCACGGCCGCCCAGCACGAATAAAACCATCGCTCCGCTCTCCTGCGCTCTCCAGCGTTCCAAAACTGCCGAGTGCCTTTTAAAGGTTTCTTTATAAAGTTTCAGCGAAAAAAAAACAAAGTGGGCGGGGTTAGACAGGTGGAGTGGGCGGGGTTACATGGGCAGGTCCACGCTGTTGTGTCTGGTTTTCCTGGACGTACCGTCGTAGCGAGGCTGCGCTCTTTGCAGGTTCGACATGGCCGCCGTGCGTTCCACGTCGATCACTGCGTACAGTTCGGTCCTGCGTGTGGGCGTGGCCGTGGCCGTGGATGGGGCGGTGGTGGGCGTGGGAGGGCGCGGTGAGGCGGGCGTGTGCGGCGTCCTGGGCGTACTGCAGTCCGAGCCCGGGTCCATTTCCACCTCGATGTAGTTGAGCGTGTGCGGCTCGCACGGACGCCGCAGGTCGAAGTTAAACACGCTGAAACGCCCCGACTCCACCCTCCCGGCGCTGAGCGGCCCAGACTCCGCCCACCCCGCGCTCAGAGGCGCCGACTCCGGCCACATCGCCCCCGCTACGTTCTCGGTGTTGATGTAGAGGTGGGCGGAGTCGGCGCTGTGGTAACCATTGGGCGGTTGCGTCTTGGTCCTGGCGGCCTCGTCCTGATCCTCCTCCTCATCGCCTGCTTTAGGGTCCTCCCTCAGCGGAGGGAGCGACGGAAGGTTCTCGTAGTCCAGCAGCGCCGTCCTGCGCTGGGCCGAGTTGTTCACGTTAGCGTCAGGGCTGAGAGGCGGGGGGCGGGGCCTGCGGCGTGACGGGCCAAACACGGGACCGTTCGAGTGCTCCGGGGCGGCCTCTGTAGCGGCCACGCCCCCGTTCGCCGAGTTGAGGGTGGAGCCGGATGACACGCCCCCATCCTGCTGCCTCTCCCTGGCCATGAGCTGCCGCTGCACCGGCGTCGGCCCCAACACGAACCTCACGCCCTCACGCTCCAGCTGTACACGAGGACCGGGGTCTGGGGCCTGCACAGGCTCCTCCCCCTCAGGGGCGGGGCTATGGGGGGCAGGGGGGTCTCCGTGTCCTGCCCCTGCGTGCTGATCCTCCAGGAGGCCTGTAGTGTTCACGTACGTGTGGCCCTGCACACACACACACACACACACACAATCAACATTTAATGTTGTATGAAATATTATAGCTCCACCCACACTGCAGTGATGTCATGTTGCTATAGCGATGATGGAAAGCGCGGCGAGTTCTGACCCGTATGCCGTCGTCGGGCATCAGCAGCGGGTGTGTGGACTCTTCTCCCACAGACGGCAGGCGGGCGCTGCCCACCGAGGGGTGCCTACTGGAGGGGTGGGAGGAGGCGTCGCCTAGCGACGGGTATCGCAGGCTCCCATTGGGTAACACGGGGAGAGCGCCACCTGCAGGACAAAAACACCGTCACACACACACAATCTACACCATCACACAAACACACTCTCACACTCATTCTCTCACTCACACTCACACACACTCCCCATATTTGGGCTTCTAATACTATTAGGTTGAAACGTAGGTGGAAAATCTAGTTATAGACATGAGGACACTGAGTATAGTGTGAGTGTGTGTGTGTGTGTGTGTGTGTGTGTTACCTGTGGGAGTCCGAGGCGTTTGCGGAGCGTCCGGCTCGGGGTGTGTGTGTGTGTGCGTGAGCGCAGGTTCAAACACAGGCTCCTCCACCACGCTGATGCTGTTGTTGTGCATGATGTCCTGCAGCATGTTGAAGATCTCCTCCGCTCGAGCGCACTTAAACGCAAAGATTCCTGTAGGAGAGCACGCACGCACACACACACACACACACACGCGCGCGCGCACACACACACACACAGAGCCTGCTGTTAGCATTAAACCACTGCTACGACATCTCACACACACACACACACACACACACACACACAATCTATAAACACATGACCTGACAGAGAGAATGAAAGCACACACACACACACAACAGACGTCAGCGTGATGGTGCAGCGTGGCGAGGCACACAGCGAGTCTCTGCTACTCACCAATCAGACTCGTCCTTTTGAAAGCATTGGGGTCAAAGGTCACATTCTGACATTAATAGCCATGCTGCAAACAGTGTGTAAAAATCGGTGCAGTTTCCTGAATCAAGCGCCAGCTGCCATTTCTCAAGTTTCCCACATCAATCTTCTCAACACTTCAGTCTGTTACTAACTGATCTCAAGCCACGCCCACACCTGGTTACTGTTGCTATGTGGAAAGTGGAGGCGGAGTTATCGAGGATAGCAGATCAGCGTGGCCGGAGGATTGTAGGGAAAAGGGGCGGAGCTTAAGCCTGGTCAACTGAGCAATAAAGAATTCTTCATTTCTAGATCGTGTGTGTGTGTGTGTGTGTGTGTGTGTGTGTGTGTTAGTGTTACCTTGCCCGGTCTGGCAGCGGCGGCCACTCTCGAAGGAGAAGAGGTTGGAGTCGTAACCATAGCGACGGAGGCACAGGTAAGGCCACCTGACTGCGTCACACTTGTGTGTGCGGAGAACGAGCTCGTCCTCGGTCAGCTCCATGATCCCAGCCCCGAGCTCGTTACCGTCATCATCAACGTTCACCACCTGCGCACACGCACACACACACGTACACACACACACACACACGTACACACACACACACGTACACACACACACACGTACACACACACACGCGCACACACACCATCATTACTGTCTTTATCCACCATTTACAGCCTGAACACCAAGACTGTACTGATAATCATTCACACAATACACTCAGATCACACACACACACACACACTCACCATACATGCATACACACACTCGCTACCAAACACTTACACACAAACTCGCTACCAAACACATACACACACACACACACACAATACATGCATATATACACTATCTACACACACACACCATACATGCATACACACACTCACTACAAATACAAACACACACACACTCGCTACCAAACACACAATCGCTACCAAACGCATACACACACACTCGCTACCAAACGCGTACACACACACACACTCGCTACCAAACGCATACACACACACTCGCTACCAAACGCGTACACACACACACAGTTGCTACAAAACACATACACACACACGCGCTCGCTACCAAACACACACTTGCTGCCAAACATGTACACAAACACACACTCGCTACCAAACGCATACACACACACTCGCTACCAAACGCGTACACACACACACAGTTGCTACAAAACACATACACAAACACACACTCGCTACCAAACACACACTCGCTACCAAACACGTACACACACACACACTCGCTACCAAACACGTACACACACACACACTCGCTACCAAACACGTACACAAACACACACTCGCTACCAAACACGTACACAAACATACACACACACTCGCTACCAAACACATACACAAACACACACTCACTACCAAACACGTACACAAACACACACTCGCTACCAAACACGTACACAAACATACACACACACACTACAAAACACACACACAAACATATATACGCCACAAAACACACACCTTGAACTTGCTCTGGTGATTGTCAGGTATGGATTCTTTATCTGGACAGCTCCAGCAGCTTCCCATGGTTCTTCACACAACCATTTGATACCTAACACACACACACACACACACACACACACACACACACACACACACACACACATTAACATGCTGTCGGCTAACAGTCAGTAACACACCAATATGATGATGATGATGATGTCATTTACCACAACATCGATTTTTCTCATGTTCTGTAAATAAACTGTAAGTTTATCCGTCTCGTGATTAAACATGCTTTCAGTAAAGCAGAGTGTGTGTGTGTGTGTGTGTGTGTGACACACTCCTGTCATCTTATTTTCATCATTAATTAGCAAATATTTCCGGCTGTCAAATTCCTTTAATGTCTAGATTATTTAAATATTGACCAGACAGCACTAAGAGTAGGTATGAATATTAATGAGTCTCTCATGAATATTAATGAGTTCTCATTTATAAACGTTCCTCCATCCTAAAAATTCATATTTATTATTTAATATACATATTCTCCACAATGTACATACTGTATCTTGTGTGTGTGTGTATATTGTATGAATATGTAATATTTGTGTCTATTGTATTGTATGAATATGTAAATATTATGCAAATTTGAGCAGTGTGATTGGTTCAGACAGGTTGTGTAACAGGAATATAGTAAACATCGTGGTTTTTTTGGGTATAAATATTAAGATTAGGACGATCTCTTACCCAGATCCAGCCATCAGGGTTCCTGATTCAGTCTCCAGCACCACACACACACTCATTCTTCATCAGTGAGGAGGAGGATGATGATGATGATGATGACTGAACCTGTGGGAATAGACACAGAGTCAGAGTTAGTCACGGTGCATCATCAGTTTCCTCACCGTGCACTTTTACAAAATACCTCAGAATGCATTTCTTTCTTTCTTTATTTCTTTTTTTTTAAACCTGATCATTACTGAAGCTTAATTAATTTAGTGCTTAACTATTTAAGATCTTTACTCCAGTGATATTAAACTGCACGAGGACGTAACCACGTAACTACGGCTGCACGATACTGAAGAAACATGCGATATACGATACGATAATGCTCCAAGTGTGCAAAATCTATTTAAATTATATTTATATACATATATTTATATATTTAAAAACTGAAAATGACGTGTTTCGGGTTCTTTTGAGGAAAAGAAAGCGTTCTCTCTGCTTTCTGTGTCAAACTTTCCGTAACTTTTTCAAGTATTAAAATCGTTCCGTTATTGCAAGCCCTTATTTACATATTTACATATGCGATATTTTGATCATTTCGATATTTTGTGCAGCCCTATACATAGAAATCGGATAATAATAATAATAATGATAATAATAATGATAAGAAGAAGAAGAAGAGAGAGATAAGTATTAAGAGATGAAAGTTATCCGATCCAGGCTTTATACGATGTCAAACTTCTTTTTTTCGCGTTCCTAACGTTATCCCACACGACGGCGATCAAACAACGAAACCTCACAATGCTCTTTTTTTTTTTAAATGTCAGTTGAAGGTAATATTAAAAATATAAAACTATAAAAATATGTGTTTCATTATGAAATAAATAACCATATGATGCATCCAAGGGTGAGATAATGCAGATAATGCAGATCATGATAAACATTCACGGCGTACGACATTTTGTGAAAATCTCTTTCTAACAAAGAAGCGCGATTCCTTTCGGTTTTTCTTTTATATATATTTTTATAAACACTCAAGATTTTATTTTATTACAGATTTTGTACTAAACTGAATTTAATTTTCAGCACTAGTCTGTAAACAGTTGATTAAGACAATACTGTGTTTTTTTTTTCTCAAATATTCAAACTGTAACACTCCTAAACACCAAACATCATCACTAAAGCAAATAAACAGATTAAATACGCAAATCCATAAACAGATGCAACAAACGCAAACAGATTATTATCAAAATAATTTCTTTTTAAGGCGATGTGTAAGTTATTTGTCTCCACCTACTGCAGATTGGTCACGTGTGTATCGCTCCGAGGAAACCGTATCGAACCGAATGATTTAGTTTACTGATAGGTTTATGGGCAAATATGGTTGCCATGGGAACCGAAAGCGAGAGCGACTTGTGATGTAATAATCACAGAAACTGGCCTCAAACTAACAAACTAACAATCACCAAGAAACCGAGTGTTTTTATAAAATTATACTGAAACACAGACGTGCTGAGCATCTGAGAGTGTGTGTGTGTGTGTAAGAGTGTGTGTGTGTGAGAGAGTGTGTGTGTAAGAGTGTGTGTGTGTAAGAGTGTGTGTGTGTGTGTGTGTGTGTAAGAGTGTGTGTGTGTGTGATGTTAAACACTCAGATGGGTTCGGAGAATGAAAAATTCCTGGAATATTTTCATAAAGCGCCCCTCCCTCTCCCTCCCTCTCTCTCCTTCTCTCTCTCTCTCCCTCTCTCCTTCTTTCTCTCTCTCTCTCCCTCTCCTTCTTTCTCTCTCTCTCTC
>CM040460.1:30154474-30181692 GCA_022758105.1 Pangasianodon gigas | reverse complement strand
CTCTCTCTCTCTCTCTCGCACTCGTTTACTTACTCGTTCGTCCTGTCGTTCATCCACTCACTCATTCGAGCTCTGAGTGCTGGAGTTGCGCACTTGTACAAGCTTCATCACACCTGAAAGAGGAAAAGGAACAGATACAAGTGTTCTAACTGGATCTCTTTCTCTCTCTTTCTCTCTCTCTATCTCTTTTGCTCTCTTTATCCATCTTTCTTTCTCCACCTGTCTGTCTCTGGTGCAGTCGTCTGGAGCTCCGGTTGAGAATGATCCTCTGGGTGCTCTTCCTCCAGGATGGGGTGAGTCCTGCTGCACACACACACACACACACACACACACAGAAAGAGGGACAGCTGAAAGAGAACAAAAAAAGTGTACAATTAATTACAAATAGAAATTGACTTGAGACAGAAAGAAAGTGAAACACAGCGAGAAAGACAGACGAAACGACAGACGAAAGAGCAATGAGTGAGATGTATATCTGAGAGGATATAAATGGAAGACTGAGAGTGAGAGAATGTGACAGACAAAGGGAGAGAGAGAGAGAGAGAGAGAGAGAGAGAGTGAGACAGCTGTTAGCGCTCAGAGAGAGTGAGACAGTAAGGTAAGGTAACGTTTGCAATAAATAAGCATGAGAGAGAGACAGACAGAGAGAGAGTGAGAGAAAGAGAGAGAGAGATAGAGACAAACAGGGAGAGAGAGAGAGGGACAGATGTTGGTGTAATTTGTAGCCTTTGCAATGTTAATAAATAAGCACTGTTTAATGAAAATTGAATTGAGAGACAGAGAGAGAGAGTGAGACAGAGAGAGAGAGAGAGAGAGAGAGAGAGAGACAGAGACAGAGAGACAGACAGACCGAGCTGAAAGACAGACAGACAGGTGAGAGCATGCGGATAAACAGGAAGAGTGAGAAACTGTACTACAATAGTATATTACTTATTGCTGCTATAGCATGTGTATATTACATACAACACTACACACACACACACACACACACGCACACATACACACGCGCACACATACACACACACGCACACATACACACGTTATACTGTGGGGAGACAGACAGGGAGATTGAGCTGAAAGAGTTCTGTATGTGTAGTGTGTGTGCGCGTGTGTGTAGTGTGGAGAGGGGGATGATGGTTGATGATGGTTGTAATGTTAGGACTACTGTTCCAACACCACACACACACACACACACACACACACACACGATAATGAGAACAGTATGGCAGAGAAAGGGGGAGCTGACTCTGGAAAGTAAGTGTGTGTGTGTGTGTGTGTGTGTGTGTGTGTGTTGGGGGAGGGAGGGGCAGTGGTACCAACTTTGGTCAGAAAGTTAGCTGGTCAAGACTGCAGTCGCACACACACACACACACACGCATGCACACACACATACACACACACATACACACACACACACACACACACACACCCCAGCTGAGTCAAACGCCTCAGTCTGTCTGTCGGTATGTTTGAGTTTTAGTGAAATGCCACACTGACTCGCTACTTTTCAGTCTGCACTGCTAAAAAACACACGCGCACACACACACACACACATACACACACACACTCACGCATACATGCGCTCGCATACGTGCGCGCACACACACACACACACAAACACACACACACACAAAACTTTTAATGAAGCAGGTCCGCTAGATTAAATCCTGTCCGTCTCTCTCTCAGTCTCTCTCACTCTCCATGTCTCTCTCTCTCTCTCTGTCTGTGTCTCTCTCTCTCTCTCTCTCTTTCTCTCTCTCTCTCTCTCTCTCTCTCTGTGTTTCCCTTTTTTGTGTCTCACTCTCGGTGTCTGTCTCTCTGTTACAGAAAAGCGTCAGGACAATGGCAGAGTTTATTTTGTCAATCACAACACTCGCACCACACAGTGGGAGGATCCTCGAACCCAAGGGTGAGTGTCTGTATGCCCCGCCCCCTCATGTGACATGCCCCTCCCACTCTGACTGTCTGCCCCGCCCCTGTATTTGATCCTGTTTTTTTAATGAAAGCAACATCAGGGATTACTGCAGCTAGTCAGAGTCAAGAGCTAAAATGACTGGGAAAATCATTTCACACTTACACACATGATAATCTGTGTGTGTGTGTGTGTGTGTGTGTGTGTGTTCAGGATGATCCACGAGCCCCCGCTGCCCCCTGGCTGGGAGATGAAGTACACTGCTGAGGGTGTGAGATACTTTGTGGATCATAATTCTCGCACCACTACCTTCAAAGACCCACGGCCGGGATTCGAGTCAGGGTAAATCTCACTCTCTCTCACACACACACACACACACACACACACACAGTGCAGGCTTTGAGACAAGGTAAATACTACACATAAAGCTAAGCCAGCTCTCTCTCTCATTTTTCTCTCTTTCTTTCTTTTTCTCTTTCTTTTTTCTTTGCCCACTTCCTCTCGTCTCGCCGCTGCTGAGGAAGCACATATCTCACATCTGCTCTGCGTCTTATATAACACTCCATACACTCAGTCCTGAGCAGCAGCGGCTCACTGGGTAAAGGCTCTGGGTTACTGATCAGAAGTTCGGGGGTCCAGCCAAGCTCCACTGCGCAGCTCCATGCTAGGGCCCATGCTGTCCCACTATAGATAGTCCTCACTGCGCAGCTCCATGCTAGTGCCAATGCTGTCCCACTATAGTCCTCACTGTGCAGCTCCATGCTAGTGCCCATCTCATCCTACTATAGTGCTCACTGCGCAGCTCCATGCTGTGGCTCATTCTGTCCTCCATGTTTCATCCTGTTTCATCCTGTCATAATATAGTTCTCACTGCACAGCTCCATGGTAGGGCCCATGCTGTCCCACAATAGTCCTTACTGCGCAAGCTCCATGCTGGGGCCCATGCTGTCCCACTATAGTCCTTCGTGTTGAGGCCCATCCTTTCTCATTATTGTCCTCGCTGCGCAGCTCCATGCTGAGGCTCATCCTTTCCCACTCTCGGCTTCACTTCACAGCTCCATGCTGGGGCCCATTCTGTCCTGCTGTAGTCCTCATCACTGCACAGCTCCATGCTGATCAAAAACATATAAATAACAGACAAAACAGGCCCTGATAAAATGTCTCACAGAAATAATCTGTGTGTGTGTGTGTGTGTGTGTGTGTGTGTAGCTCACGACAGGGTGGATCTCCTGGCGCGTATGACCGCAGCTTCAGATGGAAATATCACCAGTTCCGCTTCCTGTGCCATGTAAGTCAGGGAGCATACAAATTCTTCATTTATCAGAAATACTGTTTTATGGATTAAAATCCATGTTTTAAAACTCTCTCTCTCTCTCTCTCTCTCTCTCTCTCTCTAGTCCAACGCTCTGCCCAGTCATGTGAAGATTTCAGTTTCGAGGCAGACTCTGTTCGAGGACTCGTTCCAGCAGGTAAAACACCTACACACTGTGTGTGTGTGTGTGTGTGTGTGTGTGTGTGGAGTGAGTAATCCTGTTGTCTCCTCAGATTATGAACATGAAGCCGTATGACCTGCGCAGGAGGCTCTACATCATAATGAGAGGAGAGGAGGGGCTCGACTACGGCGGCATCGCCAGGCAAGTTAGCATTAGCGTTAGCATTAGCGTTAGCATTAATGTTAGCTGTGTTTGTGTCTGTCATAGTATCTGTGTTATAGTGTGTTATATCTGTGCTGGCTGGTGTTTGGGTTCGTGTGTTTGGCCCGGTGCTGGGACTTGTCCTCCTCAGTGTCCTGGTGGTGGTGTGTACATCGTGTGTGTACAGTGTGTGTGTACAGTGTGTGTATGTGTTTATTGTGTATGTGTTTATTGTGTGTGTGTTTATTGTGTGTGTTCCATGTGTGTGTTTCCGTGTCTCCAGTGTCGTGTCAGTGGTTTTACCCTATGGTAGGTTAGATCATGCTGTTCTACCACAGGGTAGAACCACGGACGGGATGCTGGGGGTGTCTGCGCTGTGACCTCTGACCCCTAAACGACCCCTATAAACGAGGGTCAGAAAGGTCATCGGCCTGGTGGTGGGTTCGTCCGGCTTCATTCACTACATGTGCTGCATTTCATTGCGTGTGTGTGTATATGTATTTATAAAGTCATGTGTCTCATGCATTTCATGCTTGTATTCATTTTTATGTAACATACAGAGGCCACGCCTCCTTTATCATGACTGACAGAGGCCACGCCTCCTTTATCATGACTGACAGAGGCCACGCCTCCTCCACTAGGCCTGATTGCGAGTTGCTGGTTATTATCAATGTGTTAAATTTTTTCTAACCCTTTTCTATCTCTCCCCTGTCTGTTTCTCTCCCTCCTTTTTTCTCTCTGTCCACCTCTCCCCTGTCTGTCTATCTATCTCTCCTTTCTCTCTCTCTCTCTCTCTCTCTCTTCCTCCCTCCCTATTTGTCTGTCTCTCTGCATCTCTCTGTCTCTCTCTGTCTCTCCCCATACCTGTCTCTCTCCTCTGTCTGCTGGTCACATCCTGTCTGTTTCTCTCTTCCCCTGTCTATCTATCGTCCTCCCTCTCTCTTTTTCTCTCACTTTCTCTCTGGCTCTCTGTCTCTTCGCCTGTCTGTCTGTCTGTCTGTCTCTCTCCTTGTCTGTTTTTCTCTCCATCTCTCTGTGTGTTCCTATATTTGTCTCTCTGTCTCTCTCTCTCTCTCTCTCTCTGTCCCCCATCTGTTGGTGTCTTCCTTGTCTGTCCATCCATCTGTCTCTCTCCACAGGGAGTGGTTCTTCCTGCTGTCCCATGAGGTGTTGAACCCGATGTACTGTCTGTTTGAATACGCCGGTAAAAATAACTACTGTCTGCAGATAAACCCCGCCTCCTCCATAAACCCTGACCACCTCACCTACTTCCGCTTCATTGGACGCTTTATTGCCATGGTGAGGACCATTACCCATAATCCCTTGTTCTCTTCTATCCTGTTTTTTTTCCCCTAGCTTTAAATGGAAAGGTTCAAGATAATGTTTTAAGAACATTTTCCTGCATGTTTTTAGTTAAGCATCGGGGGATAAAAATTTACAAACTGTTTTCCAAAGTGTATAATTTTTCATATTTATTCTTTTTTTCTGATATTTAGAAATCTAAACATGTCTCTAATTCAGTACTTTTCAGTGCGTTCTGTTTGTATTATTTTGTTTCCAACCTTTTACAAATGACAGTCCTGAAGTTAGCCCCGCCCCCAAATTAGACCACACCCTCAAACAGTGAAAGCTAATCTTTTAGCAGAGCCGCAGTTACATTAAACAGAATCCGTGTGTGTGTGTGTGTGTGTGTGTGTGTGTGTGTGTTATGGAGTGAATAGCTGCTTTATTCGCCGTGGCCCCCCCCCCCTCCTCCCTCACATCACCATTAAACCCAGCTAAGTCTTGGGGCCCCTCCACCCAACACACACACACACACACACACACACGTTCTGCATGAGCTCAGCACCGCACCCAGCCCACACCCGCCAGCACACACACTATATTTAGTCTGTAGTTTCAGACACACACACACACATACTCTCCTCAACACACTGCTCTTTTCTCTGCGCCCCCCAATTCACTTCAGTTCCATTTTATTTCTACAGCTCTTTTAACAATAATCTAAACTTTGACCTTAACTACAGCTACTTAACTAAACAAATAGCTTTTCAACCTGGACATAAAGATTGAGATCATGTCCTGAACATCAGCAGGAAGTCTCATTGGCCAAATGTTCTAGTAAAGACAGCTGCATTCTGGACTTTCATGCACCTTCAGGAACATCCAGACAGCAAGACATTACAGTAATCCAACCTAGCATGAAGTAGTTTTTCTATAACAACAATATATTTCTTATTTTAGCAATATTTCTGAGATGAAAGAAGGTTATCCTAGTAATATTATCTACATGAGCTTCAAATGAAAGGCTGGAGTCAATAATCACACCAAGATCTTTTACTGCTGCACATGATGAAACAGAAAGACCATCCAGAGTTATTACATAAACACAAAGCTAGCTTCTAGCTGCCTGTGGTCCTACAGGAACTTCTGTCTCGTCAGAAGAGTACGAGGAAGTTACTCAGCATCCAGTGTCTAATGTCTTTTACACATTCCTCAACTTTATTAAGCTGGTGTCTGTCATCTGGCTTTGCTGAAACATACAGCTGTGTGTCATTAGCATTGCACTGGAGGCTTATACCATGTTTATGAATAATTTTACCCAGATGTAGCTCATATAGAGAAAAGAGCAGTGGGCTTAAAACAGAACCTTGTGGAACACCATAGTATTCGGTCATTTGCTACTTTAACCAGCGCTGTCTCAGTACTGTGATGAAGCCTAAATCCTGACTGAAAGATTTCATGAATGTTCTTCCTATGCTAGTATGAGATTAGCTGCTGAGATACAATTTTTTTTTAGCATCTTAGAGATAAAGGGGAGGTTTGATATTGGCCTATAGTTAGACAGGTGAAGATCAAGGTCAAGATCTGGTGAAGAATCGTCAGTTTGATAACTACTGGGTATATATCTTAGATTTTTCTATCTCTTCTGTTTGTCTTCATTTATTTATGATTGTAGTTATTTAATTTCTTCCTGAAATGTGTGTGTGTGTGTGTTTGTACAGGCGCTGTATCATGGGAAGTTTATCGATACAGGCTTCACTCTGCCCTTCTACAAGCGCATGCTGAATAAAAAACCCACGCTGAAGGATCTGGAGTCTATCGACCCTGAGTTCTACAACTCCATCCTCTGGGTCAAGTCAGTGTCCTTACACTCTCTCTTCCACCCTCACCTTCTCACCTCTACCTGCACCTCATCACACCATCTTTACCTCTTCACCACCTCCCTTAATTCCATTTTCACCTCCATCCTCACCTTCTCACCTTCATCTTCACATCCAGCCTCACCTCCACCTTCATTTCCATCCTCATCTCCTACCTTACTTCTACCCACTTGCACCTCCTCATCTCCACCCACATCTTTATCCACACCTCCACCCTCACCTTGTCCCCTCCATCCTATCCTCAACTTCATCTTCACTTCCATCTTGCGCCACCCCATGTTCCTCTCCTCGCCTCGCCTCTCCACTTCCTCACATCTACATCTACATCCTTAGCTCCACCCTAACCCTGTCTTCTCAAACACACAAATCTTATCACCAATTTGTGATACCAGATAGACTCAGTGCCTGGGACCTATCACAGCCCAGTATGCTAAAATATGCTAATTATTAGAAGATGACAAACTCTTCAGAATTGGAGGACTTAGTGTATCTAGATGGTATATTCATGCATATTCATAGATCTTTGCATTGTTTATGAGAGTAAAGCTGTAGAGAAGACCAGGCCAGTGTTTTTTTTAGCACTTTGACACTGTATTATTTAAGACAGGTTATTTATAATTTCAAAACGTGAAGCTTTTTCCTGATAACAGCTGTGTGTGAGGGGCGGGGCTTAGTGTGGGTCTCTGTACTGTGTGTAGTTTACAGTTACAGTTGTGAAGGACTTTAAACCCTGTTGCCCTCAGAGTAATGTCCCTCATCTTTTACACCGTCAGACGCCAATTCGCACCATCAGACGCCAACTCGCACCATCAGACGCCAACTCGCACAATCAGACATCAGCTCACACACCCACACGCCAACTCGCACAATCAGACGCCAACTCGCACAATCAGACGCCAACTCGCGCCGTTACACGCCAACTCGCACCATCACAAGCTGACACTGGTCATGTGACCTTAACTAGTTTCAAGATGTCATTGGAGTGACAAGGCACACAGAGGTTAAAATGTCACACTGTTTATTAGAGCTGTGTGTGTGTGTGTGTGTGTGTGTGTGTGCAGGGAAAACGATGTGGAGGAGTGTGGAGTTGAGCTGTATTTTGCACAGGACATGGAGATTTTGGGGAAGGTGTCCACACACTCGCTGAAGGACGATGGTGAGAACCTGCTCGTCACCCAGGACAACAAGGAGGAGTACATCAGGTACTGACTCCGCCTCTATTCTCACTAACTCCGCCCCTCTGCCAGACGAGTGGCGCCCCTGCCTAGCCAAGCAGCACTCATAATACTCATGATGATCTCTCCTTATTATAGGATTAAGATAAAACTGGGACTAATGTTAGGATTAGAGGTGAGTCGGGATTAATTTTAGGATTAGTGTTGAGTTAGAGTTAGGATTAATGTAGGATTAGGTTTTGGGATTAATGTAAGGATTGTATTTGGGTTGGGATTAGTATTGGCATTGGGCTATGACTCATATTAGATTTATTCTTTTTTAATATTGGGACTCAGATTAATGTTTGGAGGTTAATGTTGAATTGGGAATAATGTGTGTGTGTGTGTGTGTGTGTGAAGTTTGCTCACAGACTGGCGGTTCTCACGGGGAGTGGAGGAACAGACCAAAGCGTTTCTAGACGGCTTTAACGAAGTTGTTCCACTCGAATGGCTTCGTTACTTTGATGAGAAAGAGCTGGAGGTGGGTGGAGCTAACACAAGGCCACGCCCATTTACACACAAAGCTTCGATCGTTTAGAGCCCAGACATATCAGTACACACAAACACAGCATCGTAACACAACACTGACACTGATCTGAGCTTTACATACACACTAACAATGATAAGACCTGTGTGAGCTGACAGTAATGGTGTGTGTGTGTGTGTGTGTGTGTGTATAGCTGATGCTGTGTGGGATGCAGGAGATCGATCTGAGCGACTGGCAGAAAAACACCATCTATCGCCATTACACCAAGAACAGCAAACAGATCCACTGGTTCTGGCAGGTAACAGAACTGTGTGTGTGTGTGTGTGTGTGTGTGTGTGCACGCGTGTGTGTGTGTGTGTGTGTGTGTGAATACAATAGACCCAATCAATCAGAATGATTGACATGTATACAGATATAATGCTGTTAGTTCAGAAAGCAAAAATGTTGTTGTTGTTATTGTTGTTGTTGTTAGATGGGGGTGGGGCTGGTTTGGGGCTGTTTTGGGGCTGTTTGGGGCTGTAACCATGACAACATCTGACTGTACTGAATGACCAGTAGTTAGCTTAGGCTAATGAGTTGTGTGTTGCTGTAGGTGGTGAAGGAGATGGACAATGAGAAAAGGATTCGATTGCTGCAGTTTGTCACAGGAACCTGCCGGCTGCCTGTGGGAGGATTCTCCGAGCTGATAGGTAAAGTTCATATCTAATAATAATAATAATAATAATAATAATAATAATTCAGTTAGCAGGCTGAGTTTTATAAACACAAAAGCCCACAACTGAACATCTCATTAGTCTCGGCAGTTAATTGCATTAAAAACCGTTTACTCAAAGATGTTTACTCAAAGTACCGCTAGTTTGTCATCAGCCTTTTTACTGTAATGTGATCACTGCAGGAAATAAAGAGCACTTAGAGAACTTTAAGTAAACCTTTAGAGATCCTCGCTGTAACCTGGACGTGGTTCTGTCTACTTTTCCTTCGTTTCCTCAGGGAGTAACGGACCACAGAAGTTCTGCATTGACAAAGTGGGCAAGGAAACATGGCTGCCGAGAAGCCACACCTGGTGAGAGACACGTCCGCTCTTCCACGCTGATTTAAAAACCTCAACATCGTTTATTTGCAGTATTGCGCCGCTCATATGTGTTAATCTAAACTTCTGTCATTAATTCTGTTTTATTTAAGTTTTATATTCTTATTAACTTGTTAGGAACATAGTTCATAAATCCAACCATGCTAGAAACGCATGTATATACAGGGTTAGTTAGTTAATTACTTATTAATAGCTTATTAATTACTTTACATAACGCCGTTTTCCTACAATAAAATGTTCCTTTTTGCGTAAATATGTTCAACGAGAACAATCGCTCTATTCGTGTAAATATTATATACCAAATACTTAACACATTTACAGTAAGTAGATGAAATAGATGATGTGTTCATGATGAGATTTCTACTTCTTCAATATAAAATGAAGAAGTTTGACAATTTTGAAAAATATCCAGAGAAAAATGTAACATCTCTGTAAAAGTGAAGTAGTGAACCGTCTTCAATTTGGAGATAGATTTCGATTTCAATAAGTAAACAAATAAGTAAATACATGCATCCTTCTTTAATATGATATCAGTTCACTGTTGTCATTTTTAAGAAATATGAACGCTTAGAAAAAGCTCTTAGATACTGTGAAAGCTTCTGTTTATTACTCTTAATTTTTCATGAGTTTTAGGGGCTGTTGCGATCTCTCGAGGTGGCATACGACAAAAAAATCATGCATAATAATGTTTTGTATTTATCTAGTGCTTTTCTAAGACTCAAAGTCGTTGTACACAAATACACACACACACACACACATATATGTACAGTATTGTGCAAAAGTATTGGCACATGCAGAGAAATGCTGTAGAGCAAAGACGCCTTCAAAAATAATGAAACTAAATGTTTCTACATTAAAAAAATCCTATAAAGAGCAGTAAACAGTAATAAATGAAACAAAGTCAATATTTAATGTGACGATCCTTCACTTTAAAAATAAACCAGTATCTCAGGTGCAGTGTGTGCAGTTTTATAAGGAAATGAGCTGGAAGTGTTACTGAGCATCTTGCAGAAGCAGCCACAGTTCTTCTGGAGACTTTGACTGTCGACTCGCTTCTTATTTCTGCAGCGAAAACCAGCAGCCTTCATTATGTTTTTATCTGAAAAGTGTCTCTTATGGAATCTGCTGCTTTCTTTACTGACATACAAACATTTTTCTGTAACATTTCATTTTGTGCTGGAAAACTAATGTTTGGAATCTAAAATGTTTTTGTACTGAATCAGTAATGTAGAAGTCAGAAAATAAACATCTATAACAAAGTTTGTACTAAAAAAAAAAAATAATAGAGTGCCAAGACTTTTGCACAGTACTGTATATATATATATATATATATATATATATATATATATATATATATATATATATATATGTAAAGGAAAAACAGATTAGTGAGAAGTGAAAAGTGTTGGATGAAGAGGTCCGTGTTGAAATCGTTGTCCTAAACCGTGGTGATGTACAGCGGTGCGGTGCTGCAGGTGGATGTGTGTGAATAATCTCCGTGCGCTCGGTGGTAAAATCTGTGTGTCTTGTCGTCCTCTTGCAGCTTCAACCGTCTGGACCTGCCGCCGTACAGGAACCTGGAACAGCTGCGTGAGAAACTTCTGTTCGCCATCGAGGAGACCGAGGGCTTCGGTCAGGAGTGAGCGAGCGGACGGAGGACGAAGGAACACCAACTACACTCCTCTCGTCCGCTGGCTGAGGACGGGGACAACGCAAAAGACAGATTCACCGATTTCCCCCACGAACACAGGATATTAGCACTCTGACATTAATTTACGCTGATTATAACATAACGACAATAATAAAATTCTATTTATGTAGCACTTTTTAAAAAGACCAAACTTTACAGAACGATTAAAACGTGTTAAAGTGTGCAGATCTATCACTTATAAAAAACAGTAAAGCGTAATTAAATGCAAGTGGTAGATGCGGAAGAGAAACCGTCGCCACGGCAACACTTCCTGGACCAAAATACATGTGAAAATATTAGGCTTTGTCCCTTTAAGCCTCCTGTAGGTGGCGCCACAGCTCCTCCATCACATTCTGGATTCTGGATCAGCGTCACAACCTGTTAAATAAAATTATTCTAGAGATAACTCACAAAAAAATGATCAACCAATAGCAGCACAGCTGGAGCGAACGCATCACATCTGCAGCACGGGAGAGAAACCGAGGAACGTTCACACCGACAGAGCGGGGGAAAAGCTAGTCTGTACATAAGTGTAATCACACACACACACACAGAGATAGATCAGGAGTGTGTGATAACCTGGTGTAACCATGGCAACCAGCAGTGAACTCCAGTTAGGACGGTGTGAACGCAGGTGGAATGGGTTAAATGTGTTTGAGTGACAGAGTGAGAGAGAAAGTGTGTGTGTGTGTGTGTGTGTGTGTGCTAGCGCGTGTGTATGTGTGTGTGCGTGCACGTGCTGTAAAAAAGGAAATGGCTCAAAAGTGATTTTATTCCTCAGTTTTGTATTTGGTTTGTGTTAATTGTGAGACGGTGTGTGTTACTGTACAGAGAGTGTGTAAGTGAACACGAGGAGAGGAGGGGCAGAGTGTGTGAGTGAAAGCGACTGGTGTACAAACGTCCATAATTAAACACAATATGTACAGAACACTTCTCTGTGTGTGTGTGTGTGTGTGTGTGTGTGTGTGTGATTAATTATAGCTGGAGATAAGGATGTATAATCACACACACATTATAATCATATACAAGTGATATTATACACAGTTCTGTTTAACTGTTGGATAAAACCCTCTGTGTGTTTGTGTGTCTTTCTGTCTCTGTGTGTGTGTGTGTGTGTGTGTCTGTGTGTGTGTGTGTGTGTGTAATTAATTATAGCTGGAGATAAGGATGTATAATCACACACTCATTATAATCGTATACAAGTGATATTACACACAGTTCTGTTTAACTGTTGGATAAAACCTCAGTGTGTGTGTGTGTGTGTGCGTGTGTGTGCGCACACACAGTGAGAGCCTCGAGGATGTGTAAGTGTGTGTTCAGTAAACAGTAGCTCTCAGCGTGTGTGTGCACGGGTGTGTGTCACGCTGTCAGGAGTGTTTGCGTTCCTCGTTACGTAGCCTCAGGATGCACCGTGTTCCACTTCCTGTTCAGCATCGACACCAAGACGACTTCACGCAAATTTACTAAACACACACGGCTCCACCCACAACACAGGTCACCGTGTACCCAATCTGCTGCGCTGCACAAACTATTGGCACCCCATTACTTGAAAGGGAACTAGTTTAGAGAAACAGGATAGTGTACACACATCCAAAAAAGTTTTTTCTACAGGGACACTGCCAAAAAATCAAAACGAATAATGGAAGGAAAAAGAGACGGTACACTGCTATAATGCTCTCAAAACATTTTAATAATAAATAGAGCAGACAACATTTCGACAATGGGCGTAGACAACAAACACACAAACAATTATCCAATGAAAAACTCCAGAAAATAAATTATCCTCTCCGATATGACGCTGGTCTTTTACTGATATGTTCGTATTAATTTATATGTAGGTCTTATGTTGATTATATATTGTTTTGTTTTGTTGGCTTGGACATTGTCCTGTATTTATTTGTTGGCTTGGACATTGTCCTGTATTTATTTGTTGGACGTTTTGGGATTCATTGGTGATGAATGATTTTTTTTTCTGGAGTTTTTCACTGGATAATTGTCATGTTGTGTGTCTGTTTGTCGTTGATCCGTTTCTACTTTGTTTTGGTTCCTAAAAATCTTTTTTTGGTCTTTTCTACATCTTTCCTTTCTAAACTTTCATGTCGTCTGATCTATTTATTATTAAAATGTTTTGAGAGCATTATAGCAGTGTGCCGTCTCTTTTTCCTTCCAAGGCACAAAGTCCGTCATCTTTAACGATGGATAAGCCCAAAAAAACCAAAAAAAACAAATTAAAATAAATGATTATAATAATAAGAGCCATGAATACAAAAGTACAAATATTCTTGATGAAATAAATACACAAATGCATGAAAATCCTGCAAATGCTGCTGCACCTGCTCATATAATAATAATAATATAGATAAACAAATAAAGAAATAGATGGAACAAGCTTTAAAATGGAGTATTTTGAGTAATTTTGGAGTTTTGTATGTTAGAGAAATTATTCCTCTTATACCACAGTGACTTGCCATCATTACAATTTATTAATTTATTAACAAACAACACGCTTCTTGCACACAAAATCATGAAAATGATTCAAATGTTTGATGTAAAATTCAAACTAACACGTCTGGGTGTACAAACTTTTCCAAAAATATCTTCTGGGATTTTTTTTTCTTAAAAGATTAGTGATTATTTGGTTTTCTGCCACAAAGCTTAAACATTTAAAGAATTCAAAAAGAAATCTGTTTGTTTCATTCTTGCTCTTTTCCTGACCAATGATTTGTTGTTAAGATCATTAAAAGCTTCATATCTTGCTTAATATTTTGGGGTTTTGTCCACGAGTGTATTCCCAACACACAACCGGTGTTACCGGAATAGACTCTGACCAGGATAAAGAGCTTCCTGCTTCCTGTTTCCCCGTCACTAACCAGTTCTGAACAAATGGCAGTAAAAAGTCCCTCTTAGAAAAAAGGTAAATACATTGTTTATACAGAAAATGTGTAAATGCATGAAAAGAAACCTTATGTTACAAAAGGCAAGCACTGAGTCATGATGTTCAGGAAGGTATTACTGTGTTACTGAAGATGAGTGTTGTGTTTTCTGTTCTTTATCAGTTTAGAGTGTTGTGTTTTCTGTTCTTTATCAGTCTTTATCAGTTTATCAGTACTTGACACAAGCTCAGGACATTACAATCGCTTAACAAAAACCTGTTTATCACCCGAAAGGTTCAACAGATCTAACCAGAGCATTTCAGACATTTGTATAAAACGTGGAATGTAAATGTAAAGAAACTGTACTACGCTGCTTTTGGGATCGTGTCTCTGCAAAGAGTTTGGGAACAAACACTAAGAACATTAGAGTTAATTGGAAAAATGTCCATCTTTAACCCTTTGTCCTCATGTTTAGCAATTGAGAAATCGAATTACACAAAGAAACGTAAACATTATTTTTTTTAAAATAAAATTTGAATTTGGGGATTGTTGCTACGGAGGCTTCTACGGCTGATTGTTCGAATGTATTCTGTCTTGATTTGTGCGATTATATATAGTTATATTTATATATATATATATATATAGTTATATTTGTACCCTTTTTAAACAAACAAACCATTATTAAGAAAGCTACAAGGATGGCGTGGAGGGTTTCTTGTAATTTTCCATATTGTTAAATAATAATAATAATAATAATAATAATAATAATAATAATAATGTGTGTGCGTGTAACGTCTGCCGTTAACAAAACTACTAACGTAGACATTTTGACATTTTCTGGGTTTTTTTTCCAGAACATAAAGCTTTCACGTGTCACACATGCCTCACAGGCCTGAACGTGGTTTTATGGATTAATTCTCTTTAGTTGACTGCAGAAGAAAACCAGACATTAACGCACTCACGAGCACTGAGTTTCAATAAGCAGATTTTAATCAGATGCACAGATGAGCACTGTATTTACTCAGGTTTATGATAAACATGTCAATCAAACAAGAGGGCGGGGCTAAACACGAAACAAACAGAAAGAGAGAGAGAGACAGAGAGAGAGAGACAGAAAGAGAGAGACAGAGAGAGAGACAGACAGACAGAGAGACAGAAAGAGAGAGAGAGAGAGAGAGAGAGAGAGAGAGAGAGAGAGAGAGAGAGAGAGAGAGAGAGAGAGAGAGAGAGAGAGAGAGACAGAGACAGAGAGAGAGAGAGACAGACAGAGAGACAGAAAGAGAGAGAGAGACAGACAGAGAGAGACAGAGAGAGAGAGACAGAGAGAGACAGACAGAGAGAGACAGAGAGACAGAGACAGAGAGAGAGAGAGAGACAGAGAGAGAGAGAGAGACAGAGAGAGAGAGAGAGGTTTAACAAAATCTTTACTATCACAATTAACTACCGTACATCACTAAACCATATCTCGAGATAGATATTTAAAATTCAAAAATTCAAAATCAACAAACCATCATCAATTGTACATAAAACATTATTAACAAACCAAATACCATAAAAACACATTTTATCATTAGTGAGGCTATAATATGCAAATTCTACTTTTAGCCTTCCGGCTACCAGACTCTTAAACATCATTTCAGCATCAGTGCTAGCAAGCTGCAACCCCTCATTTTTCCTTCTTTTCCAAATTTGCCGTTCCTGTCAAATAATTCAACAAACACACTTTCCTTGTGTGTTTGTTGAATTATTGTGTGTTTCTCTGTGTTCCTCCACCAGCTTTGACGTGAGGCGTGAAGACTTCAGGCCTGTCACCTCTTTAAGGGCCTCCACCGATCTCCATCCATCTCTATCCAAGAGGTGACCCAGCTTCACAACACTGTTTCTCTGTAGATGTTCACGCACACTCACAGAGGACAGAAGCCTGGTCTGAATCACTGGATTGAAGAACAATGGTGCCTCTGGAACCCAGTGCTCCGGTTCATGGACCTCTCTTTCCACTCTAAAAACAGTTCTCCATGAATGCAGCATTGACCTGTAAAAGGGTGTAAGCTCAGACAGATTAACCTCCCCAGTCTCATTAAAAGGAGATGTCTGTCCAATCCGAGATCACCTGCCTTCTGCAGAATCGCTCTTGGAATCCGAGTCCAATCCAAGTCCTTATGGTACAAGAATCTCTGTGCTGCTTGTATTCTGAAAGCACGAATCCGTCACCTCACATCCACCAAGCCTTGTCCTCCTTCCTGGATGGGAAGATAGAGTGCTGCTGCATGAATCCAGTGCTCTCCACTCCAGAAGAAGTCCACGATTGACCTTTGTATCTTGCAGACCAGCTCATCAGGTGGCTCCATGACTATAGTTCTATGCCACAGGGTAGAGGCGGCCAGGTTGTTTACAACCAGAACTCTTCCTCTGTACAACAATTGTGGTAATAGCCATTTCCGTTTAGACTTTTAGACACCTTTTCCAGCATTCCTTCCCAATTTTTTTGCCTGAAATTGTTTGTTCCCTTAAAAAATACCTAAAGTTTTCACTCCTTCCTCCGTTCTCCACAGTAATCCACCCAGCAGCTGCGGAGGTCCTATTCCCTCCCACTGACCAATAATGGACCCTTCGCTTTTTCCCCAGTTTACCCTTGCTGATGATGACTTCTCATACTGTTCGATAGCTTTTTTTTAGGTTGTAACGTCATTTTGATCTGTAATAAAAATGGTGATGTCATCAGCATAGGCTGCTAGAGACACTCTAAACCTGGTATCTATGCCTGGAATTAGAGTTCCACTGAGGTCCCTTCTTATCCTACACAACAGTGGCTCAATAACGACTGTATAATTGCTCTTTGTCCCTTCTTAACTTCGTTAGCATCTTCTTTAGACGGAACCTTTTCTGCTTACTTAGAGCCTCGTAACCAACTGTTTTTTGTAACCTCAAGACTGAAACTAGGAATTTATCTGTGTTCGGAAAAAAATCCCTAACTTCTACAGTTTTACCAAAGGTTACATCTAAAAAGTCATTTATTTCTTGTAGTGTTTACGTGTCCTCTGTGGTTTGTGATCCAATCTCCGAGATATTGGAGAGTGTATCGTCATCTCTCATCTCTGTATCAGCACGCATTTCAACACAATGTGACGTTCCAGGATGTTCAACACAGTCCACTTCAACGTTAGCCCTTTCATTCACCTTATCATCATCATCATCATCATCATCATCATCATCATCGATCATCACTTTGTTTTCATTAATTCCTGATACATCCTTATTTACACTGGAGTTAACCGTTTCTTCCGTATCTCTATTCTGATTATCAGCGACGCTATCAATCAGTTCAACACTATGGGTGTCACTCTCTCTTCTGTAACCTGAAGCTCCTCAGAATTTAACTCATTATTGTTCACCTCAACAGCAGCAGAACTAGGCCCGGCATCACCAACAGACCCGGCATCACCAACAGACCCGACAGTATCAACAGACCCGGCAATAATATCAGACCCGACAGTATCAACAGACCCGGCAATCATATCAGACCCGACAGTATCAACAGACCCGGCAATAATATCAGACCCGACAGTAGGATCAGACCCAGCAGCACTGGCAGTAATATCAGACCTGGCAGTATCAACAGACCCAGCAGTAGGACTAGGCCCAGCATCACCAACAGACCCGGCAATAATATCAGACCCGGCACTAACATCAGATCCGGCAGTAAAATCAGACCCAGCAGCACTAACAGCCCCGGCAGCAGGATCAGACCTGGCAGCAGGATCAGACCCAGCAGCACTGGCAGTAATATCAGACCCGGCAGTACTATCAGACCCGGCAGCACTGACAGACCCGGCAGTAATATCAGACCGAGCAGCACTGGCAGTAATATCAGACCCAGCAGTATCAACAGACCCGGCAGTAATATCAGACCCGGCACTAACATCAGATCCGGCAGTAAAATCAGACCCAGCAGCATTAACAGACCCGGCAGCAGGATCAGACCCAGCAGCACTGGCAGTAATATCAGACCCGACAGTACTATCAGACCTGGCAGCAGGATCAGACCCAGCAGCACTGGCAGTAATATCAGACCCGACAGTACTATCAGACCTGGCAGCAGGATCAGACCCAGCAGCACTGGCAGTAATATCAGACCCCGCAGTACTATCAGACGTGGCAGTACTATCAGATCCGGCGGTACTATCAGATCCGGCAGTCTCCTCTCTAACCTGGGCCTTATGTGGGCTTGCCAGTCTCTTGTACCCGATATCCCCACACTCAAAACACTCCATGCTGCCGGTATTTGCGTACACCATGAACGCTTTTCCCTCATGCCACACTTTAAACAATGCATCCAGCTCCGACTCGTTCAGAAACATAAACACCTGCCTCCAGAACGACATGACACGTTTCAAGGCCACGTTTTTGCATCCCAATGGAATCATTGTAATCCAGCTTGCAAACTTTCCATATTGCGCGAGCCCGGGTTCAATCTCATCATTATGGATGAAGGGTGGAACATTAGACACAGTGACTCTAGTAGTCAGAGTAACAATAACAAAATCTCCACTTACCACGATTCCGCTGTTTACCAAGCAATTAACTAGCTCTTTCTCGTTTACAAAAACCACCACTGAATGATGATAAATGTTGATAAAGCCAACCTCCTCTCCCACATCCTCCACAGTCACGCCTAGCGCAGGTACACACCTGATACCGTGACGGAGCGACACAGGTGACGCTCCCCCCGCAGGGAGGGACGCCATCCTGACGCCGTCACAAAAAGTTATCAAACTCACAAAGTTAAACTTTAAACTGAAATAAATCCTGTAGATGTTTATCACTAGTAAAACAAGTTTTAATGTGCACTGGAAAGCAGAAAGAGGAAATATATAGCCAAAGAAAAGCCCATTCGACACAGGAGAACCTGGTACACAGGAACACCTGGAACACGGGAGAACCTGGTACACAGGAGAACCTGGTACACAGGAACACCTGGAACACAGGAGAACCTGGCTGCCCAGAGAACAGAGACTGTGTGCTCACTGTACGAGCTTTGAGGTCGAGACAGAGCTGCACTTCCTCCTCCACTGTGAAAAATATCAACACCAGAGAAACACCTTCACCAAAAACATCACACACAAAATACCAAATTTCTGCAATTTAACAGAAGAAGAAAAATTAAAAATCATTCTAGGAGAAGGAAACACTGCAGCCTTCACTGCAAAGTATGTATCGGAATGTGAGAGTCTGAGGGACAGCGAGACACCGAGTGTTCTGCACACACCCTGAATACACACACACCATGTTCACACACTCACCTGCCAGGGTTTTGTTGTTGTTGTTGTTTGCTTTATGTGAATATATTTTTTATTGTTCCTGTTTATGATGTCTGTAATGTTTAAATATGTATATATGTGTTATTTGTATAAATTTTGGTTTAATCTACCTGCACTATTTGCTTCGGCAACAATGTGATTTATAACATTCATGCCAATAAAGCACTGATGAACTGAACTGAACTAAGAGAGACACAAGGGGGAAAGAGAGACAGAGAGATCGAGAGTTATCAACATACATTTTATTTACTCTGTTTCTAATTTATTTTACTGTATTTGATACAGTAAAAAAATGTTTTTTTTTAAATTCTCCTTTCGTTTCTATATTGCTGTTTTGGCAATATTGTATGTAAACAATCATGCCAATAAAGTATTTTGAAAATATAAAATTAAAATTGAGAGAGAGAGAGAGAGGGAGAGAGAAAATAAGAGACTCTTATATTGAAATTTCCGCACCGGAAATGTTGAAATATTTATTAAAACACGATCTTTTTACTTTTAAGAAAACCATTTAAAAAAAAAAAGTTATTAAAATAATATATAAATAGATTAAAATAGTAACAGATGACAAAATAGTAACAAACAGCTCCACAGTGCCCTCTATGCTCTGTGTGAATCCGAGTTGTGACTCAGAGAAGAGACCGGAAGTTCGGTGTCTCCTCTTCCGGTGGGCACAGCACGCACGCGCTTGAGTTTTGAATGCTCTGAGTGCCGTTAGTTCGTTCTAGAAGTGACACAGTGCTCGCAGGGCGCGAGCTCAGAACGCAGCTGGGTCAGGGCTAGATTTATCCGCTTTAAACCGGTTTCAGTCAGCGCACGCGGACATTCCTGCTGCATCTGTGTGTGTGTATATATATATATATATATATATATATATATATATATCTGTGTGTGTGTGTGTGTGTGTGTGTGTGTGAGACTGCTCGCGCGGGTGAGATGTGGGACCCGGATGAAGTGGCCCGGATGTGTTATGAGCGCTATGCGGCGCTGCCGCGCAGAGGGAAACCGGAAGAAGGTCGTGAGTGGACGCAGCTCGCGGCGGTGATTCAGGTCACGCGCTGCCCCGATACACACGCCGGTGGGTGCACGCGCGGTTTCCATAGCATTAACCGTCAACATTAAGAGCATGTTCAGGGGACAAACAACAGCAACAACAACAAACAACAACAAATGATCAATCAATCAATAAACAGATTTCACGCTTCATTTCTCAACATTTTAAACCCGTTCAAAACACACAACTGGTCCCGTTTCATTTTTATCAAAATATTTTTGTGTTATTTTGTGTCATGAGGCTGAAATTTAACATAATTCATAAACATAACTGTTCATTATGGCTGTCGATTATACTGTAATCGAGTAATCTGTCGATTATTTTGACGATTAATCAGATTTTTTTTTTAAATTTACCATAAAAATAGACTTACATGAACTTAAGATAAATATTTAATCTCGCCAAACTATATAACTATATAATTCGAACACTTTTATCAGTCAGTATTTGATATTTGACCGCTGATTTAGAATAGAAATGCTAGCGTGGTTATAATTCCTTGCTTTGTGTTGTGAGTAACCATGGAAACGCACTCAAAGCAGGAGTTATGACCTTATTATGATGTATTCATGTGTTTACTTCACATTTAGTCAGAGATAATTATCATTTCTGTCTACTTTCTCTTAAAGTGTGTGCTCTGACGGGTGTTTAAGTGACGAAAAACTCAAATAAATTGGGAAAAAAAACACAAGTCTCCACGTTTATCTTGCGTTAGCCGCAAGCTAGCCAGCTAACTGAGGGCTGAGTGCTGAACATTTACCTCAGAACAGTGAGCTGTAGAGTCAGAGTTATAGATTTAATAAGCAAACACGTCTGTATGTTAATGATCTAAAGCTAACACGTGTATACACAGTGTAACTCATTTAAACAGAAGAAGTGCCGCTGCTGTGTTTACTGCTCATGCTGTGAGCGGCCATGTTGATTTGACGTCACTTGCTGAACTCAGGGTTGAGGAGACCCGTCCCGAGTTCCTGTGGTGAATCTGTTGAAACCTTTTTATGTGAGATATTTCAGGATTCATTAGGAGTGAAGTTTATAATGAGTGTGCATCGTGATTTAAGGATGTGGTACTGGGTTTTCTGTTTGTTCTCCTGAGAAGTTCGGATTTACGTCGTAATTACGATGTCAGGTGCGTTCAAGATGGCGGCGTAACTCCTCTTAATTAACTACAAAAAAACAGCAAGGTTTTTTAACTCTACTTCTAGAAAATGAAGAATAAAGAATGAGCATCAGGCGTGTTTATGTTTTTTATGTTTTCAATCAGTTTATGAAGCCACTGTAAACGTTATCGTTACATATTATATCGTAAGTGTGCAATGTTATCGTATTTTGTCGAGGTAGTTAGCTTGTTTTACTGTGAATAAAAAATCCTGACAAACACCCATGTTTTCATCCTGACGCCTCTGAGCTCAAAGAAAATCCTGAGTTTCCCACTCATACTTACGACTTTGTGGAGCGTTGAACTCGTAAATACGATCTTTCTGACATGACTTCAACGCAGCGTTAGTTGACTTTGAGCAATCTAAAAAAAAAAAGGACAATTTAAGGTTATAAATCTGATTCTGTTGCTTCTTTAAGTTCCACATTTCACAGATCCAAATATTCAAACTACTGATGCTTTATTTGGAGATTGGGAATTACGAGTTACATCCGTTCGGTCAAATGCACCAAACTTGCCGCTGGGTGTGAATAAGTGACTAGTTCAGGGAGTATTCCCACCTCACTCCCAGCATTCCCGGGACAGATTCCGGATAAAGACCCGGATAAAGACATTTGTGATCTAGTGATGTATAATTTTATCATTTTATCCTGATTAATGTTCATTCCATTCGCATCATTTTATCATTTCAGTACAGTTTTTAACAACATCCCATTCTTACACCACAGCAAGTAATTTTATCCGTTTATAGTTACATTTAATGTTCAGAAAACCAGTTAGTTCCTGTTGTCACTTACGTTATAGCAGCTGTACACAGTCGTTCCCTCACCAGCCTCTCTTTATTCTCTCTCTTCAAGTTAATATGATTAAAAAAACGCAGCTTTACGTTGTTGTTCCTGAGAAACCGCGGAGAAGAAGCGTAAACTGTTCTGTCCTGAAGATGTCGGAAAACTTAACGTTACAGCAGCTTTACCTCTGACTGTTACAAAGCGCTGACACTGGAGACTCCTTCCATTAATGTTACATCAACACATTTCTCCTTACGGAAAACTTCACCGTATGAATGATTATTTTTTAATCTGTGTATGTGGAGCGTTCGCCGTACACGTCCCCGCGAGTGAGCTGTTACTATAGAAACGAAAACACCATATACTCTGACATATTGCGATGTTTCTCAGGTTGTTTATATCGTTCCTCCTCCTGCGTTACGTTTTAGATTAGGCTTCCTAAATAGGGAGCTTGTTTCTGATTAATAAGATAAAATGTGTCCCATCTAGAAGCATTTAGAAGGATCATGAGAAATATGAGTGTAGTGTGTTTAGCACTTGGTTTAGGACACACAAACACACACACACACACACACACACACACACAGATGGAGTGTTTATATACACACAGTGTAATGACGTCATCATGTTTTTGCTTTTCAGTGCTGAAGGAAGTGGTGGCTTTGGGGACGGGAACCAAGTGCATCGGACGCAGCGTCATGAGCCCTAAAGGTAAACAACACACACACACACCCTAAAGACAGCAAAGGCAAACACACACATACCCTCTGTGTATATATGTATATATAGACAGTGTGTGTGTGTGTTTATGATGTTCTGCTTCATATATAGCACTAAGGATGTGTGTGTTTGTGTATGTTTGCCTGTTGGCTCTTAGCATTGGGTGTGTCATCTTTGATGCAGGTGACGTCCTGAACGACAGCCATGCCGAGGTGATCGCCCGGAGGAGCTGCGTACGGTGCGTACCTTAAATGTCTCCGTCCCACTACATGGGCTGCGTCTCAATCAGGGAGGCGGCCATTTTAAGGGCTGTCTCAATCACAGAATCCTCCCAGTGCACTGGAACGTTCACTCGCTAAAAAATCCCACAATGCACCGCAAAATCCATCGATGCTCACTACGACGTCATATTTTCTGAAGCCTCTCAACTCGAAAAAAATGGCGGACGAACTCTCAGCCAACTTCGTCTACAAAAGTAAATAGCTTGTTATCGTTGTTGTAGCTCTCAGATGATTACTTACGTTAGCGATTTTAACTTTATTTGACGTTCTGTATACGGTGTGTTTGAGTCTAACGACTTTTATGTGTTTAATGATTTAAAAAAATCCACTAGCGAGCCTACGATCCTGCTTGAAGCACCGTGACAGAAACACGTGCGATTAAGCTAATAAATTTAGATGACATATAACGTCAGAAAGATATCGGTCCTGCCTGTTGGTGATAAACGCCAGTTGTGACATTTTACAATGCGAGTACGTTGTCATGGCGACGGAAATTGAGTCATCAGTGTCACACTGTGGTGAGGCAGGGTCCTAGTGCCTGAACTCGTGTACACGATCTACTGATTCACCACCGAGGGAGCTAGCGAGCTGATTGAGACGCACACTTTGTGTGTGTGTGTGTGTTACCCATAATCCATCCTGTCATGTGATGATGTAAAAGCTGTTTTGGGAATTTTTCGGGATGATAATATTGTATACGATTACATGTAACGCCTGTAAAATATATAAAGTAACAGGCGAACGAGTGTTAAAATGAGAAGGTAAGGAAGGTGGGACTTTTTCTAGCTTTTAACTTAGTGTCTAAGCTGTGATTGGTGGATCGCCATGTCAGTCAGCTGTAAAGATTCAAACGTCACGCCCTCCTCTGATTCCCATGGCAACGGTAGGCCGAGAGAAAAAACGAGAAACTGCGCCACCTGATCGTTATCAGCGATGCGGCGACACTTGAAAAGAAAAACGATGATGTGGTAAGAAATGTGAACGAAATACACTGTTAATGTTAAGCTGTGTACGATTTTAAAGTTAACTACTCTGACTAACCTGGTTAAGTTAGGTAGCTAAGTTAGCTAGCCGTCTGTTAACTAAGCTGGTGATGTACAAGTGCTCTTTCAGCTCTTGCACGAGTGGGCTAGTAATGCTTACTCATATCATTAGTTGCATATATGATGTAAGAGATATACTGCAAGATTGCGGCCATGTTATCTTTCTCTGTGGCTGAAAAGTTCAACACTTTTGTCTTCTCTTGTATTGATTATTGCAATGCACTCCCTGCTAGAGTCTCGAAGTCTACAATAAATAAACTGCAGTATGTGCAGAATTCAGCAGCTAGAACCCTGACCAGGTCCAGGACACGTCATCACATCACTCCTGGTTTCGTGTCCTCGCACCGGCTCCCTGTCAGGTGTAGATTTTAAAATCATCATGCTTACACACAAGGCTTTGGTTTGGCTTCTCAGTGTTTGGCTGAGATTTTAACCCTTTACACCCCAAACCATGATCTCTGCTCCTCCGCTCCTCCAGTTCTGGTCTTCTAACGGTTCCTCAGACTCTTTTTGCATACTGCGGGTGATAGAACATTTTCTTCTTCTGCTCCAAAACTGTGGAACTCGCTACCGTCTGATCTTATTCGAAGCCCAGGCTTTTAGTGTATTTAAGTCTTTTCTTAAAACTTATTTCTTTAGGATTGCTTTTACATGATTACTTTGTTTTTTTTTGTTATTTAATTATTATTATTATTAATATTATTGTTATTAATAATTGAATTGTATTATATTATTAACTGTTTTCTGATACATGTTTATATACTCTTCTGTAAAGTGTCCTGAGAGGCCTTTTTAAAGGTGCTATATAAAATAAAGTTTATTATTATTATTTAAAAGTATTATTAATGTGTATGACAGACGGTAAAGGAGTAACAGTTTATTAGTGAGTTGGTATCGACTAATCCCTGATGAAATCCCAGCAGTAAAAGCGTGTTCAAAGCTGAGAGACAGTAGACAATGTGTGTGTGAATCACACACACACACACACACACACACACACATGCTAAAATGGAGTTGTTGTTTTTTCTTTATCTCTCCACTCCGGTCTGAAATCTGGTTGAAATCTGTTTCATTCGGCCTGCGTGGACTTGGCGATAATAATAATAATAATAATAATAATAATAATAATAATAATAATTATTATTATTATTAAATAATTAAATTAAATAAATAATAATTAAATAAATATTAAATAAATAAATTAAATATTATTATTATTATTATTATTATTATTATTATTATTATCTGTCTAGTAGCTTTTAAACAGAAACAAGAAAAATGCATCATCTCAATCGTTTCTCCTCACAGCAGCTGATATCCAATAAAATGTGATTAAACAAAGAAATTCATTCATTAAAAAAATTTATAATCATCAGAGTAATAAATGCTATTACGTAATAATGCGTACAGGCTCTTTGTTTAACACTCTCTACACTCTCTTCTCTTCACCGTGTTTTGAGTCTTTTGAGTCTTTTGAGTATAATTGTTTTGGTCATCGTTATATGAAATCTATATTCAGGATCCAAAAGCTGCTGATTGGTGATGATGATGATGAAAGAAACTACACTGAGAAATAAATGGAACAGTATGTAAACAAAAGAAATGGAGTATTTGGGATGGTCAGTTTTCAGTTCAGGAGTTTCGGGACGGTTCTTGGATGGTTCTGGGACGGTCCTGGAATGGTTCTTGAACTGTCCTTGGATGATCCTTGGATGGTCCTGGGATGGTTCTTGGATGGTTCTGGGATGGTTCTTGGATGGTCCTGGGATGGTTCTTGGATGGTTCTAGGAGTCCTGATGCGCTGTGTGAGTGTTTGTGAGTGTTTGTGTGTGTGTGTGTGTGTGTGGTGAGTCATTGTAACTTCGTGCACTTTTCCAAACCACTAAACTGTGTTCTTCTGGTTTTAACATTTAGAATTAATCCTAATGAAAACACAAGCGTTTAGGACACGCCCACTTTCTTCTCCATGATTTGCATAATCCAGTTTTTTCAGACTCATTGCATGTGTTTGTGTGTAAAGGTGTGTGTGTGTTTGCAGTGAGCCGGATGAGGCATCCTAGATGAGGGTCGTGATGTGTGTGTGTGTGTGTGTGTGTAGGTACCTGATGGAGCAGCTGTGTGTGGTGATGAGAGGCGGTCACAGCTCCGTGTTCTGTCGCGCTGATCAGGCGGGGAAGTGGAGGATTCGTCCTGACGTCTCCTTCCTGTTCTTCTGCAGTCACACACCATGTAAACACACACACACTTCAAACATAGACTCATACACACTACACATCTCAAACACACACACAAACATGTCACACACACACATATACATGCCTCAAACACACATACAACCATGTCACACACACATATCACATATACATACACACCTCAAACACACAAGCACGCCCACTTAAAACATACACACATCTTAAACATACATCACTTACACATGTCTCCCACACACACACTCAAACTGGTTAGCGTTTCCATGGTTACCACGATAGTGTGCACACTCTTTTGAGGACATTATCTTTGTTGTTTTGTTTTTTTCCACACCACTGTCCAGGTGGAGACGCCTCCATCATCCCCATGACGGAGAGCCAGGCTCAGCCGTGCCCACCGGTCCCACGAGCCAATCAGGAGTCAGAGCAGGGAAACAGGAAGCGGAGCGCCGAGAGTGAGACAGGTGGAGTGAAGAAGCGTGTCAGAGTGGACAGACAGCAGGACGTCGGCGATGATCCCCGCAGTATCGTTGGTGTAGGGGCTGACGGGGCGGGCGTAGGGGATGCCGGGGCGGGCGTAGGGG
>CM040460.1:30143124-30150624 GCA_022758105.1 Pangasianodon gigas | reverse complement strand
GAAAAAAAATGATTTATTTTTGCTTATGTTGACAATTTTCAGATTTTCAAATTTTAGTTCGAGTTTAGTTTAAATTCAACTGCATTTTTTAATTCGAATGCAATTTTTAGTTTCATTTTGACGCACCTTTTTAATTCAACCAGGAACGTCGAGAAATGTGTTTTTTTAACTGTTCGTAATTAAAGTTCGGAAGTAAAAACAGGGTTGTGTGTAAACCTGAGTGAAAACTGTATTACAGAATTTTATAAAAAAAATTTTCTCCTTATTTATAAAACCTGTTGTAGTGATGTGGACATGTTATGTAGGAGGCGTGTTAGAGACGTGTAAGAGGTGTGTTAGAGACGTTTAAGAGGCGTCTAAGATGTGTGTAAGAGGCGTTTAGGAGGCGTGTAAGAGGCGTGTTGGAGGCATGTAGGAGACGAGTTAGAGGCGTGTAAGATGCGTGTAAGGAGGCATGTTAGAGACGTTTAAGAGGCGTGTAAGATGTGTGTAAGAGGCGTGTAGGAGGCATGTAGGAGGTGTGTTAGAGACATGTAAGAGGCGTGTAAGAGGCGTGTTAGAGGCGTGTTAGAGGCACACACCTGGACTGTGGGACGGTTTTGTCCACGAACAGGAAGATGGCTTTCTCAGAGGGCAGCTGGATGCGTTTCCTGATGATCCACATGAACTGAGCCACAGTGATGTCCGACGGCACCAAGTACTTACGCTTATCGATGTCCACGATCTGAGAACCCGACACCTTCTCCACGATCACCTACACACACACACACACACACACAATACTGTCACGACTTTCCATTCAAGAGAACAGAAGACAGAACTGTCTCTCTGACCGAAGAACATGAGACGTAAGACAGATGCCTCCTATTTGTGAGCACAGATCACCAACCGAGCCTGAAGAGAACACGGAGAGAAAACGGAGTAAAGAGTAAAAAAAAAAAAAAACGTACAGTACATCTTCGAGTTCTCAATGTTCATCGTAGAAAACCGTGAAATGCTGCTGCTGCTCAAGCTGTTACGACGCAAACCGCTTTTAAATATTCTTTCTAATTATCGTTAACATTAAAATCATTTGTAAAGTGTTAGATTTACAAAGTTACTTTGTACAGATTTACTTTTTTCTCTTTTACACAAAAACCAAAAGCACCAAAAACAAAAGCACCGTTTTTGACCATTTTCGGTTGCCGAATTTTAACTATATGCTAGCTGATGTTAGCTATATCTATGTGTAATGTTAGCTAGATTCGATTTTATTTCACGTTAATGAACTCAAAACATTGTCTATTTACTGTAACAGAAAGCGAGGACGTCGCATCAGCACGTCTGTCAAGCTTGAAAACCGAGTCGTGACGAGAGATTATTAATGCGAGATCTGGGGAAGGGGGCGGGGCTTCCAGGGATAATATCAGAGATTTCAGACGTCGCAACTGTCAATCATTCCAGATTCAGGTTCCGATTGGCTCATGTGGCGTTTTTATTGAGGGGGAAAAAAGAAGACGCTCTTTTAGTGTATTTCTGAGTAAAAAAAAAACCCGTACGCAGTGTACGATGATAAAATCTGTAAAATCAGGTCTGGAGGAGATTCTTTAACTTCCTGTAAAGCAAAAAATGCACCAGATTTGTGACCTACAGAAAAACAGCTTTATGAAACAGAGTTTTTTTTAGTTTTTAGCTTGAATTTATCTTCATTTTATCGTAAAACTGTTAGCTGAGCTGATCGAGCGAGAGCTTCGGCTTCGTCCTGAACGGCTGAAACGAGGGTTTGGGGGAAGTGCACGTTTCCCTGTGTGGTGATGAATAGTTTATTTTTTTCCCCTCCGTGTCCTCTGTCTGAAGACCCATTCAGGTGTCGTGTTACAGCAGGAGGAGGTGAGGTGCGTCTTTATTTTTCTGCACATTCCTCGTCCTCTATCACTTCCTGCTTCATTCGTGTCAGATTAGTCAGCTAAAGCCTGATATTTAACTCTCAAACACTGGCCAGTTTCCACACGACATTCCTGCTGTCTGACGAATCCTTGTGGTTTTGTGTGGTTTATTATTATAATATTTTTTTAGATTAATGACATTCCTTGGCTTTGCTAGCAGCTGTGTGTTTAAACGTGGCCGTGACTGATGTGTTTCAGACTCTGTGCTGTTTGTGTTCTTGTACTCCTTTCTAATCGGCTATTCGGACGTTTTTTTTTTGTTTTTTTTTTTGCAGCAAAATAAGCGAGGTAGATTTTGTGAATTCTGTGTTAGCCATACGGGGCACTATATTTACTTTCACATTCATCTCTCATCACATATCACGTTCAACACTTTCACATTCCTCTCTCAAACAACGATCTCGTACATATTTTCCGAGTTTCAGCGGCCATGACGGTGACGGGATTAACATTTCAACATGATGAATGTATTTATATTCAGAATATGCAAATCACTTTTATAGTGCTTAACCTGCCATTCCTGTTACGTGCGCCATGTTTCCCACATTCCGCCTGCAAATCTTAAACGGTTGTGAGTTAAATCTGTAGATTTTTTTGTCACGTGAGAAGAAGGATGTCTGGATCGCTACACTAACGTTTGCGTAAACACGGAAACGTAACGTCTGATTCTCTCTGGATTTGTGTTAGCAATGCAAATGAGTGCACGCAAATATTCATATAATATTCATCTTATTTATTTATTAATTTTAGATCAGGGAGATGTTGATCCAAATCTCACTAGCCAGAGTTTTCCTTTACGCTGCGCTGCGTGTGGGCGGGGCTTAACAGCGATTTACTCTCATTGGTTAGTGAGATTTGGATCGACAGCTCCAAATCAAAAACCAAACGTAAAGCATGATTAGCGAAAAGGAAGTTTAAAAAACTGTTAACGAGGAACGCTGTTTATTTGAAGCCCATGTTAAATGTTTGCCTCTGAGTTCACTGTTTTCAGTTTCAGAGAGTTTTTCTTCTCTCACTGTATATTTTTGTTCCTTTCTTGAAAAGTTACGTTCAATACTTTTGGCACAATTTTTAATTCCATACGTCAAGAGCCTCTGAAAAATCTGGTCCTGAATTTTCTTTTCTTTTTTTTTAGGCAGGAAGGTTTGTGTGAAGTTAGCTGGAGAGATTTCACAGCAGTCTTTTGTGTGATAAAAACCGAGTTCGTGTAGATTTCCTTTAGCCCTATTCAGACAGGATTAAATGCACACGAGGTTCTGGGGTCATTTCTTACTTTACAGGAGCTACGCTGTGATTTTATTTCCGTCCGGCTCGGCCGTGTCGCTGTTTCTCTCCGTCCTCCTCTGAGAAAAATACAGACCTGCTGTTTTTCACCAAACTCAGCTCTCGTCTGATTCGTTTTAGTCCGGATATACACGTCCGTGCTTTTCTATACAGACCTCGCTTCACGTAGTAAAAAAATAAAAATAAAAATTTTTAAAAGATGTCTGACTGCTGCTACTTTCTGTATTTAGTCTCTAATGTTCTTTGATTAGGAACAGAACCCGTGTGAGTCTGTGTGATAGAACTGAGAGGTTAGACCTCTGAAACTTCAGTTAATTTATTATTATTATTATTATTATTATTGTTATTATTGTTATTGTTATTATTGTTATTGTTATTATTGTTATTATCCTGACAGCCCTGTCATCCTGAACAATGAGAAGCAAAAACAATGTGAACACAATGAGAGGTTTAATGTCAACGCCTAACTCCGCCCACATTGTTCACATCGACGACAGCGAGAGCCAGATTTAGCTCCGCATTCAGATGGAAAACGTTTAGAGTTTCCTTTAGTTTCCGTAATGAACACACAATGGGAAACACCTTGTCCTCCATCATCACACACACACACGCACACACACACACTTCCATCCCGAAACTAACCTGCTGGAACAGAAGCGCATCATCACTGACGTCAGGGAAAACAACAGCAGCTCAAACTGGTCATATGACTGCGTTTTAATGAAAGACGTACACAATGCGGATGATTATCGCTAGAGAGGAAAAGATCAGAATAGAACCTCGGTTCTGTTCTTAAGCACCACTTTCATCTGACTAATCCTCAGGACAGACGGGTTCACGCTTTTCGGTTTCTCTGTAACTTGACACGCTGGGATTTTTCTCCGTCCGATTAACTCCATGAGAGCGCGAGCGTTTCTAATAAACGGAGAACAAGAACTACGCTTGTTTCACAAAACATTAAATGCAACTGTAAACAGATAAAAACTAAGACGTGTCATTCTTTAATGAATAAAAGATTTGAATCGTTTTGGAAAAAACTGCTGCGGTGTAAGAGGAATAAAACACTTTGGAGCGACTCAGGGTGTAACACTAACTCCACTTCATCATATCACAACGTCACTTTTTTAAAAAAAAATTATTCGATTATTTTTTCTTTCCGCGTTTGAAAATAATTTCAATCTATTTATGATTTTGATAAATAAAATGCATCATTTTTTAAAATCTTTTCATAGAGATCTATCAGTTTGAATTCTAACTGCCACCGATGATGTCACAAAACTGACCAATCAGCAGCTCTGATTTAAACACACACACACACACACACACACACACACTTCTCTCCCTCACTGATCTTCATTCCAGTCTCCTCTTTCTTTCTCTCTTTATCCATTTTTCTTGATTTTTTTCCATGTCATTTCCTCTCACTTCTTCTTTTCTTCATTTTATTCTATTTTTTCATTTTGATTATTCCTTTCTTTCTTTCTTTCTTTCTTTCTTTCCATCCCTCCATCTCTTGCAGCTCCTTGCACACACACACACACACACACACACTGTGTATTTCCTTCAGGATTACTGGTGTATTATTACATACCCTCCCTGAGCACTTTATTAGGAACACTACACTAACACTGTGTAGGGCTCTCAGTCCCTTTGCTCTCAGAACATCATCAGTTCTTCATGTCAGGATTCCACAAGATGTTGGAAACGTTCCTTTGAGATTCCGGTCCATGTTGAGATGATCACATCACGCCATTCCTGCAGATTTTTCAGGAGCACTTTCATGCTGCGAGTCTCCCGTTCTACCGCGTCCCAAAGATGTTCTACTGGACTCAGCTCCGGTGACTGGGAAGGTCACTGAACTCATCGTCATGTTCATGAGACCAGTTTGAGACGAGTTTTACTTTGTGCTTTGTGAAGGTGCATCATCACATTGGAATGATAAACCATTAGAAGATGGTAAATTGTGGCCATGAAAGGATGCACATGATCAGCAACAATACTCAAATAAGCTGCTGTGGCATTCAAGCGATGATTGATTGGTATTAACAAGCCCAAAGCGTGCCAAGAAAACATTCCCCACACCATCACACCACCTCCACCAGCCTGGACTGGTGACACGAGGCAGGTTGGGTCCATGGATTCATGCTGTTGGAGCCAAATTCTGACTCTACATCTGTGTTCCTCAGCAGAAATCGAGCTTCATCAGACCAGGCTACGTTTCTCCTGTCTTCATCTGTCCAGTTTAGGTGATCCTGTGACCACTGCAGCCTCAGCTTTCTGTTCTTGGCTGACAGAAGAGGAACCTGACGTGATCTTCTGCTGTTGTAGCTCATCCGCCTCAAGGTTCGACGTGTTGTGCATGCTGAGATGCTTTTCTGCTCACCACAGTTGGACAGAGTTACTGTAGCCTTTCTGTCTGGCCGTTCTCCTCTGATCTCTCTCATCAACAAGGCGTTTCTACCTACAGAACCGCTGCTCAGGGGATGTTTTTTGTTTTTCGCACCATTCAGAGTAAACTCTAGAGATGGTTTTGTGTGAAAATTCCAGGAGATCAGCAGTTACAGAAATACTCAAACCAACAGTCATGCTACTGTTCAAATCACTGAGATCACATATTTTCCCCGTTCTGATGGTTGATGTGAACATTACCCGAAGCTCTTGACCCGTATCTGCATGATTTTATGCATTGCTCTGCTGCTCCACGATTGGCTGATTAGATAATTACATGAACATGTAGGTGTACAGGTGTTCCTAATAAAGTGCTCACTGCGTGTGAATGTATTATTAGTATATGAAATGTCATTGTTCGGCACTAGCGTGGTTGTTTCTTTGAAGTGTCGTATAATTATAATATAAAATGCTGCATTAATTCCGGTATTTATTGAGAAATGTTGGATCATCTTTCTCTTTCTCTCTCTCACACACACACACAGGTGTAACCTGTTCTTTGCCTGACTTACCAGATTCCCAACCTGTCACCTGAATCTTATTTTCTTTCACTTCTATTTCGTTTCGTTTATCTTTCTTTACTCATCTTTATTTTATGACATGCTACATTTCATTTATTACATTTTATAATTTTGATGCTGATGAAATTCTTCCTGAATCGTAAAAGAATTCGTGAGATCGAAATAGAGACTCGTCATATTCACACACAGGATCAGTTACACTGGTGTTAGTGCCGATGAGATTTTTACCCTTGTGTGTGTGTGTGTGTGTGTGTGTGTGTTACTCACAGGAACCCTGTCGGGGTATTTGTTTCGGATCTTGGCCGATTCGACACACCGGTGCTCTGTGGAGGAAGAACATCAGAACAATCAGAGCCAGAACAAACGGTTTTACACCACACACAGCGCTGCTGAGTTCTGCACTCTGATTGGTCAGAAGGTGTTGATTAGTTTTCTATAACAGCAGCTCTGACAGTAGTGCAGGTTTATATGAATGCACTCGTTCTAATATGTTATCGTTTCTATAGTAACAGCTCGTTCACAGGGACGTGTACAGCAGACACTCCGCTGATGATAAACAAATTTTAAAAAATCGTTGATGTGGTGAAGTTTTCTTGGTGTAAAGAGATGTTTATGTAACTTTTATGGAAGGAGTCTCCAGTGTCAGAGGTAAAGCTGTAACTTTAACGTCTTTTCCGACATCTTCAGGACAGAGGAGTTTACGTGTCTTTGTGGTTTCTCGGTAACGTGAGAAGATAGGCTGGTGAGGGAATGACTGTTTATAGCTGCTATAACGTAAGTGACAACTCGTTTCACCGAATGTTAAATGTAACTGGATAAAAAGTATGATGTGTCGTTTTTAATAAATACAATAATAATAAAAACTGGTATGTTTCTGTGGTGTAAGAGGAATAAAACACTGGGGACGTGCTGTTACAGGAAAATAATCAGCTTCAGGGTGCTAATAGCGCATAACTCCGCTTCATCACATCTTGCCAAGGTTGATTATTTTCCTCCATCAGCACACCTCTTCCTGTTTTGTTTTGTTGAGTCATGAGTCATTTAGTTTTTTTTTCTCCTGTCCAAAGGGGAAGTGCTGCGTTTTATCAGCGCCGAATGCCATTAGAGCACTCAGCGAAAAACACTGCATTATTAAACTCCACGCTCTCACAGCGCATTATACGCTTTACAGCTGATCAATATCTCCTGCTGTGTAGATGGAGACTCGGGATCAGAGCCAGGAGTGGCCCAGGAGGGCCTCGGGGTGGGGAATGGGGCGGGCGTTGGGGTTAGAGACGGGGTGGGTGTCGACGTGGGGAGACGGGGCGGGAGACGGGGCGGGG
>CM040460.1:30095889-30113653 GCA_022758105.1 Pangasianodon gigas | reverse complement strand
ATATAGAGTGTAGGCAGTACATATAGAGTGTAGGGAGTACATATAGATTGTAGGCAGCATATATAGAGTGTAGGCAGTACATATAGAGTGTAGGCAGTACATATAGAGTGTAGGGAGTACATATAGAGTGTAGGCAGCATATATAGAGTGTAGGCAGTATATATAGAGTGAAGGCAGTACATACAGTGTGTAGGCAGTACATATAGAGTGTAGGCAGTACATATAGAGTGTAGGCAGTACATATATAGAGTGAAGGCAGTACATATAGAGTATAGACAGTACATATAGAGTGTAGGGAGTACATATAGATTGTAGGCAGCATATATAGAGTGTAGGCAGTACATATAGTGTGTAGGCAGTACATATAGATTGTAGGCAGCATATATAGAGTGAAGGCAGTACATATAGTGTGTAGACAGTACATATAGATTGTAGGCAGCATATATAGAGTGAAGGCAGTACATATAGTGTGTAGGCAGCATATATAGAGTGAAGGCAGTACATATAGTGTGTAGGCAGCATATATAGAGTGAAGGCAGTACATATAGTGTGTAGGCAGTACATATAGAGTGTAGGCAGTACATATAGAGTGTAGGGAGCATACACCGATCAGCCATAACATTATGGCCTCTGACAGGTGAAGTGAATAATATTGATTATCTCATTACAATGGCACCTGTCAAGGGTTGAGATATATTAGGCAGCAAGTGACCAGCCGGTTCTCCAAGTTGATGTGTTGGAAACAGGAAAAATGGGCAAGCGTAAGAATTAGAGAGACTTTGACAACGGCCAAATTGTGATGGCTAGATGACTGGGTCAGAGCATCTTTAAAACGGCAGGCCTTGTGGGGTGTTCCCGGTATGCAGTGGTTAGTACCTACCAAAAGTGGTCCAAGGAAGGACAACCAGTGAACTAGCGACAGGGTCATGGGCGCCCAAGGCTCACTGATGCGCGTGGGGAGTGAAGGCTAGACTGTCTGGTCTGATCCCACAGAAGAGCTACTGTAGCACAAATTGCTGAAAAGTTAAAGCTGGCTATGATAGAAAAGTGTCAGAACACACAGTGCATCGCAGCTTGCTGCGTATGGGGCTGTGTAGCCACAGACCTGTCAGAGTGCCCATGCTGACCCCTGTCCACTGCCAAAAGTGCCTACAATGGACAGGTGAGCATCAGAACTGGACCACGGAGCGATGGAAGAAGGTGGCCTGGTCCAATAAATCACATTTTCTTTTACATCATGTGGAAGGCTGGGTGCGTTTGCATCGCTTACCTGGGGAAGAGATGGCACCAGCATGCACTATGGGAAGAATGCAAGCTGGCGGAGGCAGTGTGATGCTCTGGGCAATGTTCTGCTGGGAAACTCTGGCTCCTGCCATTCATGTGGATGCTATTTTGACACATACCACCTACCTAAACATTGTTGCAGACCAGGTACACCCCTTCATGGCTACGGTATTCCTTTATGGAAGTGACCTCTTTCGGCAGGATAATGCGCCCTGTCACACTGTAAAAATTGTTCAGGAATGGTTCGAGGAACATGACAAAGAGGTCAAGGTGTTGACTTGGCCTCCAAATTCCCCAGATCTCAATCCAATCGAACATCTGTGGGGTGTGCTGGCCATCAAGTCCGATCCATGGAGGCCCCACCTCACAAATTACGGGACTTAAAGGATCTGCTGTTAACGTCTTTGTGCCAGATACCACAGCACACCTTCAGGAATCTAGTGGAGTCCATGCCTCGACGGGTCAGGGCTGTTTTGGCAGCAAAAGGGGGACCAACACAATATTAGGCGGGTGGTCATAATGTTATGCTTGATCGATGTATATAGAGTGTAGGGAGCATATATAGAGTGTAGGCAGTACATATAGTACACATACAGTATAGACAGTACATATGGAGTGTAGGCAGTACATATAGATTGTAGGCAGTATATATAGTACACATACAGTATAGACAGTACATATAGAATGTAGGCAGTATATATAGTACACGTAGAGTGTAGGCAGCATATATAGTATACATAGAGTGTAGGCAGTACATATAGAGTGTAGGCAGCATATATAGTATACATAGATTGTAGGCAGTATATATAGTACACATACAGTATAGACAGTACATATAGAATGTAGGCAGTATATATAGTACACATAGATTGTAGGCAGTACATATAGTACACATACTGTACAGTATAGTCAGTACATATAGAATGTAGGCAGTATATATAGTACACGTAGAGTGTAGGCAGTACATATAGAGTGTAGGCAGCATATATAGTATACATAGATTGTAGGCAGTATATATAGTACACATACAGTATAGACAGTACATATAGAGTGTAGGCAGTACATATAGTACACATACTGTACAGTATAGACAGTACATATAGAATGTAGGCAGTATATATAGTACACATAGAGTGTAGGCAGCATATATAGAGTGTAGGCAGCATATATATAGTACACATACAGTATAGACAGTACATATAGAATGTAGGCAGTATATATAGTACACATAGAGTGTTGGCAGTATATATCGAGTGTAGGCAGTATATATAGAGTATAGACAGTATAGACAGTACATATAGAATGTAGGCAGTATATATAGTACACATAGAGTGTTGGCAGTACATATAGATTATAGACAGTACATATAGAGTGTAGGCAGTACATATAGATTATAGACAGTACATATAGAGTGTAGGCAGTACATATAGATTATAGACAGTACATATAGAGTGTAGGCAGTACATATAGATTATAGACAGTACATATAGAGTGTAGGCAGTACATATAGATTATAGGCAGTACATATAGATTATAGACAGTATATATAGAGTGTAGGCAGTACATATAGATTATAGACAGTACATATAGAGTGTAGGCAGTACATATAGAGTATAGACAGTACATATAGAGTGTAGGCAGTACATATAGATTATAGACAGTACATATAGAGTGTAGGCAGTACATATAGAGTATAGACAGTACATATAGATTATAGACAGTACATATAGAGTGTAGGCAGTACATATAGATTATAGGCAGTACATATAGATTATAGACAGTATATATAGAGTGTAGGCAGTACATATAGATTATAGACAGTACATATAGAGTGTAGGCAGTACATATAGATTATAGACAGTATATATAGAGTGTAGGCAGTACATATAGATTATAGACAGTACATATAGAGTGTAGGCAGTACATATAGAGTATAGACAGTACATATAGAGTGTAGGGAGTACATATAGATTATAGGCAGTACATATAGATTATAGACAGTACATATAGATTATAGGCAGTACATATAGATTATAGACAGTACATATAGAGTGACAGTAGTTCTTGGCGCTCACCATCCCACAATCCCTCACACATTTTTTTGCTCCTCCCCTTTGGAAATGAATGGGAGTGAAATTTCAGATGACGAATCATGCAGGCTAACAGTCCCTGTCTGAGCTGAGTGAGGGGCTGGAGATGGGTTATACTGCTTCAGGAGATCAGTGAGATACAGAGAGTAAAACCCACTCAGAGCTTTGAACATCATGAGCAGGACTCTGTGGAAGTTAATCAGTAGTCAGTGCAGTGAGCTGGGACTTTCTTCTCCAGGTGAGGATGCGGCGCTGCTGCTTTGTGAAGACGCCGGAGCTCTGAGTTACAGCTCTCTCACAGTCATGGAGAGCTCTCACTTCCTGGAGCTTGTAGTTTTCCAAACTAACACGTGCAGCTGAGAGTAAATCATGTTACAGACCCCCCCCATCCCCGTGTGTGTGTGTGTGTGTGCGCGCGACCCTAGCCTTCCCACCCCCGCCCCTCACTGTCACTGCTTTAATGGCCACGTCTCAAATCCACTTGGTACACAGAAGTGCGCCTCACACACACACACATATACACACACACACATATACACACGCGCGCGCACACACACAGACGCACGCACTCTCCAGCTCGCGCACTCTCACTCACTAGAAGCACTCGGAGAGGAGAGAGCTGGTATCTCGCGCGCACCGTTTTCCGTTCTGGCGGTAAGACCCCTTTCATCTTCTGTTTTAATGTGATTGATCTCGCCGCTTCGGACAGTTTGATGTGAAACATGTTAAAAGGGGAGAAAAAAAAAAAACCAGAAACAAAAAAGTTTTGCGACATTTTTACCGAGCGCGAGCTTGAGTGAGACCACTGCGCCTGTCTGTCTGTCTGTCTGTCGGTCTCGTTTAACTCACATTGAGCTCGCGCACTGTAGTGCAGTGTGTGTGTGTGTGTGTGTGTGTGTGTGTGTGTAATGTGAGCTATCGGAGCTTCTTTTTCGATTCCAAGGAGCTGAAACCAGGGCAAATCCAGCAAAAAAGAAGCGGACACTCTCTCTCTGTCTCACACACACACACCCACCCACCCACACACACACACACACACACACACACACACACACACACACACACACTTTAATTTAGTTTTTTTGGTGAGTCAACTGCTGAAAATGTTATTTGTAACGTTACTGTCATGAACACACACTTGTGTGAAAGTGAGAAGCGGAAATTGAGAAGTGTGTTTGTGTGTGTGTGTGTGTGTGTGTGAGTGTGAGAGAGACGGGGACATGCTCGACACCATCATGTCTGCTCACTGTTCTCTCTGTTTAACTTCCAAAATTATTTGTGAGTGATGGAGAAAAAAAAGTAAAAATATTATTTATTTAAATAATTTTTAAAAATGTCTATTTTACTCCAGGCTGTAAATGTAAATACTCCCCTCTGGAGTAGAGATGATGCATTTTCTATATACATATAATCTTTCTATTCAAGTAAACAAAGATTTAGTGTAATAAATATTAATACAGAAATGTATTGTTTATTATTTAACACAATCTAGACATTGTGAATTTAATTACAGTTGTGTTTTTTTTCCTCTCTGAGACTTATTTTACACAGTATTTATTCTCACACACTCTGTGTTTACAGTAAAAACTTTAATCATTTGTACTGAACAGACCTGAAGAACCCAGACACACACACACACACACACATGGCGCTGTTTACTGTGATGGACATGGTGGATTTTACACTCGGCTATAACAAACCCGCAGTGTGTGGTGACTAAAATTATCACTTAAAGCTTGTAAAAGACTTAAAAGTGAGTTTAGTGTTAATGTTTCGCTGCAGCAGGGCTTTATTTCACGCATTTATATCCAGTGGGCGGAGCTTCGTTGTTGTTTGCTTGTCTGTTAAATGTCCATTCTGACGTCAGAACAAGTGTAGGGATTAAAAAAGCACAGTGGAGTGGCGTCACGAAGCGGAGTTACTGTTACCACCCTGGAGTTGATTATTTTCCTCTAACAGCACGTCCCCAAGTGTTTTATTCCTCTTACACCACAGCAACTTACCAAGTGCTATTTTTAATTTATTCACGAATGACATATCATACTTTTTATCCGTTTATTATTACATTTATGTTTCTGAAACGAGTTAGTTCCTGTTGTCACTTACGTTATAGCAGCTATAAACACTCGTTCCCTCACCAGCCTCTCTTTATTCTCTCTCTTCAAGTTAATGAGTCAAAAAAAACCGCAGCTTGTTACGCATGTTACTGAGAAACCGCAAAGAAGCGTAAACTCCTCTGTCCTGAAGATGTCGCAAAACTTAAAGTTACAGCTTTACCTCTGACACTGGAGACTCCTTCCAGAAATGTTAAATAAACACATTTCTCCTTATAGAAAACATCACCACATGAACTCTTACACCCGTCGTTCTTTCTGAAACAACGACACTTTTTTAAAGGAGTTTATTAATAGCGTTAGATGACGTAAAATGGCTGTCACTCTGATAACAATCTGATCTGTAAACCCAGGTGAGATAAGCACCTGAGAGACGGTACAGAAGAAGCTCTTACAGGAGAAGGCTCTCCGAGAGAAACACTGCCTCCAGAAGGCAAACGATAGAACCCTTACATCTTTTCTGTTTGACTTGTATATAAATTTCATCTTGTGTTTTTATTTAGCCTACAGTTAAAAAGTTAGAACCCTGTGTGTGTGTGTGGGTGGGTGTGTGTGTGTGTGTGTGTCTGGCCTCTGCTCTCTGTCCATATGGGGAATGTGAGCTCGATCGGTTGGTGGGGGCGAAACGGCTGTGTTTGCCTTACACACTTTCACAGTGGTGTGTGTGTCTCTGTGTGAGCGTATATGCACATTTATATGCACATTACACACACACACACACACATATTTGCATTTCCTTTACACTATAAAGATTATTTTAGTAATACAACATACAGATTCTGATTGGTTGATATGGAGAGAGACAACACTGCTGAGTGTGTTCTCTTTGTCTTTCTCTCTCTCTCTCTCTCTCTCTCTCTCTCACACACACACCCACCCACACACACACACACACACACCCACCCACACACACACACGCGGAGCTGTTCACTCGTGGGTTCAGGTGTAATAAAGAGGGGAGGAGAAAACGAGACATATTGTAAGAGGCAGACAGACAGAGAGATAGAGAGATACATCGAGAGACACACAGAAAGAAAGACAGAAAGAGAGAGACAGAGAAACAGAGAGAGCCTTTGACTTTAAAGTTGCCTTTATTTACATGGACAGAAAACAAAACCATTATTATAATATATTGTAATATATTATTATTATCTCTTTGTTATTAAGGAGAAAAAGAGAGGGACAGACAGATCGCACAAAATACACAGACTTCCGAGAGAAATTCTACCACAAAATTAAACACACACACACACACACCAAACATCTGACGTTCTTTCAGACAATGAAAAACTCCGCTCCTCCTAGGAGAAGATAAAGACTGCTGTATATTAGCAGCACAATACGTCTCTCCTGCCACAATATGAGGGAAAGTGAGTGATCTGCCTCGCCCTCGTGTCCCTGCTAACTGTTCTAATCGCTCTTCTTTATTATTACTCTTTTGTAATTTTACTCATTTTATCCTTTATTCTTTTTTTCAATTATTCTGTATATAGTGCCTTTATATTGTCCTTAATTTATGTACAATGTTTGCACTATTTTTTTTTTGTTTATTTTAATCTATTAATATTTTATTTTATTTTACTTTGTTTTGTCTTCTTATTTTATTTCTCCTGTTTTTACTCTCCCCTTCCTTTGTACCTGCTTTGGCAATACACATGTACAATTATTTGTCACGCCAATAAATAAAGCACATGAAAAACTGAGAGAGAGAGAGATAAACAGACAGAGAGAAAGACAGACAGAGACAGAGAGAGAGAGACAGACAGAGAGAGACAGACAGAGAGACAGACAGACAGAGAGAAAGACAGAGACACAGAGAAAGAGACAGAGAGAGAGACAGACAGACAGGGAAAAAAAACAGAGACAAGGACAGAGAGACAGAGAAAGAGACAGACAGAGAGAGAGACAGATAGACAAACAGAGAGATAGACAGAAAGATAGACAGACGAAAAAAAACAGACAGAGAGAGGCAGACAGAGAAAGAGACACACAGAGAAAGGGACAGCGAGTAAGAGGCAGATGACAGAGAGAGAGACAGACAGAGAGAGACAGAGAAGCAGACAGAGAGAGAGAGGCAGACAGAGAGAGAGACAGATAGACAGAAAGAGAGAGAGAGAGGCAGACAGAGAGACAGAAAGAGAGAGAGGCAGACAGAGAGAGAGAGACAGAGAAAGAGACAGACAGAGAGAGAGACAAATAGACAAACAGAGAGATAGACAGAATGATAGACAGACGGAAAAAAACACAGAGAGAGGCAGAGAGAAAGACAGAGACACACAGAGAAAGAGACAGCGAGTAAGAGGCAGATGACAGAGAGAGAGACAGAGAGAGACAGAGAGGCAGACAGAGAGAGAAAGAGACAGACAGAGAGAAAGAGAGAGAGAGGCAGACAGAGAGAAAGAGAGAGAGACAGACAGAGAGATTGAGGCAGACAGAGAGAAAGAGAGAGAGACAGACAGAGAGATTGACGTGCAGCTGTTTTGCTTAGATGTTGTCACTTCTTGGAAAACAGAAACATTTTCACCCTCAGTCTGTTGTGTGGGTGTTTCAGTCTCCTGAGCTGTAATCAGCTAATATCAGAACCCAGTAATACACACCAGTAAGTAAGTAAGTGTGTGTGTGTGTGTGTGTGTGTGAAGGAGGGAAATTTTTGAAAGTTGAACTTTGGAATGTTGTTACTGTCCACTTGAAGGACAGCTCGTCTTTTCTTTCTCATGAGAGGTTTGTGTTCACGGCAGCGCTGATATAACATCCGTGTGTGTGTGTGTGTGTGTGTGTGTGTGAAGGAGGGAAATTTTTGAAAGTTGAACTTTGGAATGTTGTTACTGTCCACTTGAACAGTGTGTGTGTGTGTGTGTGTGTGTGTGTGTGTGTGTGTGTGGCTGGAGACAGACGCTTCTCTCTGACAGTTTAATCTCGTCCTGCCCTGATGTTCACGCTCTTCTGTAGAACAGTCACTCTTCTGTTTTACTTTAAATCACGCTCATGTGCGAGCCTGAAATTTCCACTCCAGCCTGTTTAGTGGGTTTTTTCGTGAAATTTACAGTACAGGACAGAGATCTGAAAAATGATCAGGAACAGGTCAGGTATGAAACCGATGTGACAAGAGCGTGATGGATGTGATGTGGTGCAATATCCTGAGATAGTCTGGGTAACACAACTCTAAAATAAACAAATGCCTGAATTACACCTGTGAATTGTGTGATTGTTCCAGTTCGTGTGACTTTTCCGTAAGAGATAAATGACTAATTTGGTCATATTGTGAAAAACACAGCCAGATAAGATAATTATAAAATATTGCATGTGATTACAAACACAAATAATAACTCTTTGAGACTTTGCGTCCTCTTTCAACGTCACTTTACATCTTTTCCTCTTACTGTCTTGATCCGATTTTTTAACAAACCAGTCACATAATGTTTTTTTTTTTGAAGTGAAAAGAAATAAAAAGGTTTGCAGCAAACTATTAAAAAAAACACTTTCCTGCAAATGCACAATTATTTTATATCTGATGAACTTAAAAAATAGAAAATAATAAAATATTAATTATGGCTTGTGCAAAAGTTTAGACACCCTTCCAGTTGTAAAGTCTCAGAACCTAATTAAGAGCTTAATTGTCTCTTTAGAACTCGTTACTCAGGTCAAAATCGTCATTAGCAATATAAATTCTCTGGCTGTTTAAAACTTGTGCTACCACTCAACAACCATGGGATCTGAAAATGAATCTAATAGATGCCTACAAAGCAGAGGAAGGCTAAAAAAGGATATATCAAATCTCGCAATTTCATTAAGAAATGGAAAGATCTGAAAGGGCAAGAAAACTCTCAACAAGCCAACACAAAACCCCAAAAACAACACACAAAGTGACTCTAAGGACGTGCAGGACGTTTTAGTTGAGACAGCAGTGGTGGTGCACTGTTCTACTCTGCAGCGCTGTTTACACAAACATGATCTGCATGGAAGAGTCATCAGAAGGAGCCCTTACCTGCACCCTCCTCACAAAAGTCAATTCTATAATTATAATGCAAAACAACATTCACAGGCATTCTGGAAACTGTGGTGTGGATTGAAAAATTAAAAGCAATTTATCATTTATTTATCAAAAAAAAAGAAGAACTCAATGATCAAAAGTATAATTGGAGAAAAGGAGGAGCAGCATTTGCTGGAAATAACACTTTGCCAACTGTTAATGGTTCGGGGTTGAGTGACAACCAGAATTGTGTGGCAGGAAGAATGTGACACAGTCAGGCAAGAATCTGAAGCTGAAAAGAGACAGGCTTCTACAACAGGAACAAGGATCCGAAACAAATCCACTTTGAAAAAAAAGGGCGGGTGAAAATTCGTCAAACAAGTATAGATCTCCGAGCTGTGATATCTGCCAAAGAGGGTGTTACTGAGTACTGTGTTAGTAGGGTGTCCAAACTTTCACCCATGCGACAATTACTATTTAATTGTTGTTTCATCTTTTTTTTTTGTTAGGAAATGCATTTATATTTAATACAATTAAAGCAATTTACCTCTTCAACCAGTAGACAAATTAATAAATCTAATAAATAACATAGAAAGAGAATAACAAGGTACTACAGCTATTCCTAATCCATCCAGCAAACCTAGAAAAAACGAAAGAACAACCCAAACCCCTAAATAAATAAATAAATTTAAACCAAATAAAACAAAAAGGCCATCGACTGGGACGTTTTTCACAGTTTCCTCTAACTGAATATCTTATTTTTTCCGATTTTAAAACTGACGTGGTGTCTTTAAGCCGCTGAGATACAGTTGATGGTCTGGAGGATTTCTGAAAGGATCAACAGACGGCGCTGGTTATTAAAGATGTAAAGGCTGGAGTATCTAATTGCATTGTGTTGTAAATGTTAATTTTAAGAATTGCAGCCACAGCCATAAAGTAGTCAGAGCGGAACCTGTGTAGCGTTGGACAGAGGAAAAACATGTGGCTTAAATTACAGGGAGAGTGTCACTAATCCTGGGATGGAATTTGGCTAGGTGAGCTTTTGAAAAATGAACTCTATACAATACTTTAAATCGCGTGAGACAGAGCCAGGGACATATCGATGTACATATCGTATGTATCCTGTCTACTGCACCCTCCCACCATAAACACCATTCCCAGTTCACTCTCTCATGCTGATTTAATTCTTCCAAGCGTGAGTTTATCTCGAGGGAGAAGCCGATTATACATGTTTAGATGTTAAAGACTTGTGCTGGTGCTTTAAAGGTAACAGGTCCTCCCAAAGCTTCTTTGATGGTAAAGCTGGAAACTCTGGAAACAGAGATAAGGTACAGCGACTACGTTTACATGCACATCGATATTCTGATATTAATCGGAATTTGACGATATTCTAATTAGTACTGAGTCATGCATGTAAACGCTGCCATCTGATTGCCCGATTCAGATTAAGACAGTATTCTGATTCCTCAAATTCCGATTCCTGTTCCTGGAATATGCCTGTTTTAATTGGAAATTTGTTGCACGGAAACACTTTCTTCAGAAAATCCACTGAAAGAAGATATATGATATATGATATATGATATATGATATATGCGCACGCTCAGTCCACAAGGAATTGTGGGTGCTAACAGATGCTCAGCTTAACAGATGCGTACCCGACCCTTTCCACTTCGAGGCAGTGTTTTTGATGGAGAGAAGTGATAGAGTCCTCATTAAATTAGTATGAAAAGTAGTAAAATTAGTAAAACTATTGAATCTCGTCTATTGAAAAGCGTCTTGAATCTCCTGGGAAATAACAGCGGGAACGAAAACGCGCATGTGTAGGTCGGCAAACTTACAACAACCACGTATTGAGGAATATTCCGATGCCTGGACGCATACAAACATCGTACTCGGAATACGGCTGCAACTCGAATATAGACCTTAAACGGGATTTGATGTGCGTGTAAACATAGCTAATGTCTTACCTGAAAATATCTAAATATATTAGATGATGGCAATTCAAACTCCGCTCTAAAATCTACATATTCACGAAAAGTCTTTGTAGAGATCTTGGAAAGACTTAACACCTTTATCCGGCCTTGTGTAAAAATATCCATGTAAAATGGGGGAAATAAATGGTTATTAATTAACAGGGTTAATGTAGAAGCTGATGTAAACTTCAAATGATTTCTATTTAAATTTTTTTCTGTTTTCTTAAGTTCATCAAATGTAATGGAACTGTGCAATAATATTTGCTTCTTTTCACTTCAAAAACCAACAAAATATACAATTAACGATTGTATAACTGACGGTCCACATAACCTAATGCTGATAATAAAACAACGTGTTGTTATTTAACAAAGAAAAGCATAGAATTGTGGATATTATCATTTATGGAAGGAGTCTCCAGTGTCACTCAGAGGTAAAGCTGCAACTTTAAGTTTTCTTTAAGGTTTCTCTGTGATGACAAGCTGCATCATTTTTAATCTTATCAACAAAAAAGAATAAAGAGAGGCTGGTGAGGGAACGACTGTTTATAGCTGCTATAATGTAAGTGACAACAGGAACTAACTTGTTAAATGTAACTATAAATGGATAAAAAGTAGTGTTGTTCTTTCATAAATATTTAATTTAGTAAAATAAATCATTGGCAGATTGCTGTGGTGTTAGAGGAACACACTACTTTAATCAACGTTAGGTAACAGTAAGAGTAACAGTAACTCTGGTCATGGATTATTTTTCTATATCTGCACGTCCCCAAGTGTGTTATTCCTTATATAATGCATTACGCGACTCTAATAGTTCCGTTGTCGAGATGTTGATGATGTTCAGTGTTAGCCTCTCGTCTATCATCACCAGCAGCTGATGAATCACACTGAAGTGAGTAAACTAACACTAAAGCTCATTACAAACACACACACACACGCACACAGTGTCAGCTGTCAGTGTATTTAAAAGAGATAGATATTAATGTTCGTTAACGTAGAGCTGTAATGTCAGAGCTAATATGTCTTAAACTCATCCATCAGTGTAAATATATTATAAGTCACACATCCGCATTCTGTCACTACAGCGTGTGTTTACACACCGACTCCCGCCCCAAAATTCAACACATTCACCTAACACAATGTCACATATTGATTCGTCATTTTTCTCTCCTCCCGCTGACTCTGTTCTGCGCTCACTCATTCACTGATTCACTGACTCACTGATTTGCTGACTTGCTGATTCGCTGATTCACTGATTCACTGACTCACTGATTTGCTGACTCGCTGATTCGCTTACTCGCTGATTTGTTGATTTGCTGATTTGCTGATTCGCTGACTCACTGATTCGCTGATTTGCTGACTCGCTGATTTGTTGGTTTGCTGATTTGCTGATTCGCTGACTCACCTGACTCGCTGATTCGCTTACTCGCTAATTTGTTGATTTGCTGATTCACTGACTCACTGATTTGCTGATTCACTGACTTGCTGATTTGCTGACTCGCTTGCTTATTCGCTTACTCGCTGATTTGTTGATTTGCTGATTCGCTGATTTGCTGATTTGCTGATTCGCTGACTCGCCTGACTCTCTTACTTGCTGATTCGCTGACTCACTGATTTGCTGATTCCTGACTCACTGATTCACTGATTTGCTGACTTACTGATTCTCTTACTCGTTGATTCACTGACTCGCTGATTCGCTGACTCACTGATTCACTGGTTCACTGACTCGCTGATTCTCTTACTCGCTGACTCACTGACTCACTGATTCGCTGACTCACGTGTGTAAACCCAACCAGACATTTCACATTAATAATGAAAAGATCGTTAAATAACCTCCACTCGACCAAGCATTAGCTGTGACAAAGTTAGCATCCAGCTGCACCTACGACACAGGTGTAAAAAAGACTGAAATCTGTTTCTGCACAAAGTATTGGCACCCTTCTACCCTGTCCTTCACTGGAAAGGGAACTAAAACTGAGCAGATATTTGTGTAGCAGATCATCTTTGGATCATGTAAAACTGAAGTACGTATCAACAGCTATTGTATTCAGAACCTACACAGGTTTCTACGCAAGCGCTGCTGAATTCTGGATTGTGATTGGTCAGAAAGTGTTGATTAATTTTCTATAACAGCAGCTCTGACAGTAGTGCAGCTTTATATTAATAATACGTTAACATTTCTATATTAACAGCTCGTTTACAGGGACTTGTATGACGGACGCTCCACATAAACTCAGACACACCAACACACACACACTCACACACGCACACTGTCACTTGTTGGTGTGAACATGGGGTGAGGACATGTTTCACTTTGAATGAAGTGTTTGTCTACATGTGAACGTGTTGTGAAAAGCTGTGATGTGTGTGTGTATGTGTATGTGTTATTGTAATGATTATTTTTAATTACTGTGGTTTTTAATCGTATCTGTTTTGTGTTGTCAGGCTGCGATGCTGCATTTCCGTGTACCCGCCCCTGCTGCGTTGGCGCTGCTGCTCCTTCAGGTTGTTGTCGTGGTGCTGTTTATTGGCTGGCAAGGTCGCATAACCCCGCCCCCTTCTGACTCCGCCACTGCGTCTGGGGGCAAAAAAGTGCATGTGCTGCTGCTGTCGTCATGGCGATCAGGCTCGTCGTTCATGGGCCAGGTGTTCAACAAGCACCCGTCCGTGTTTTACCTGATGGAGCCGGCGTGGCACGTGTGGGGGTGGCTTCAGCGTCCGGGCGCACGCAGCCTGCGCATGGCAGTGAGGGACCTGATACACCGCATCTTCCTGTGTGACCTCAGCGTATTGGATGCCTACATGCCCGTCCACCACAACGTCTCGCAGCTGTTCATGTGGAGCCACAGCCGGGCGCTGTGTTCCCCGCCGGCATGCCCCTCCCTGCCCCTTCAGCACACCACCATGACGATCCCCAAGTGTGAGAAGTTCTGTGACGTGGTGGGGTTGGAGCGGGCGGCGGAGGCGTGTCACACCTACAGCCACGTGGTGCTGAAGGAGGTGCGTTTCTTCGAGCTGGAGTCTCTGTACCCGCTGCTGCATGACCCGTCGCTCGATCTGCGCATCCTGCACCTGGTGCGTGATCCCCGGGCCGTGTTCTGCTCTCGCGAGCATGCGCTCTCTGCGTTACAGAAAGACGCCGCCATCGTCCTGGACGGGCAGACACCGTCACCTAACACACAGAAACGCATGATGCAGGAAATCTGCAGGAGCCACATTCGGATCTACGACACTGCTGTGCGTAAAGCGCCCGACTTCCTGCGAGGACGCTACAAACTCGTGCGCTATGAGGACGTTGTGCGCAACCCGCTGGCAGAGATCCAGCACATGTACGACTTTGTGGGACTCAAGATGACGGAGCCGCTGCAGGAATGGATCCACAACATCACGCACGGCAAGGGCAAGGGGACGCGCAGCGAGGCGTTCAAGATCACCGAGCGCAACGCCTCTGAAGTCTCGCAGGCCTGGAGGATGAGTTTAACGTACGCTAAAGTCCAGCAGGTCCAGGAGGTCTGCAAGAGTGCCATGTCTCTGCTGGGCTACCGTCTGGTCAACAGCGCGGAAGAGCAGAAGCAGCTCGACCTCGACCTCACGCGCGTGGAGAAGTACAGCTTCACGTGGCATTCGTCCAAAAATCCTGACGAGGACTGAGGGATGTTTTAGTTCAGTATCAGACTGTATCTGAGCTGTTTACTGCAACTCAGCAGTTCATTATTACTTATTTATTACAGTTGGAGGGAAAAAAATCATGCTTTATGTTTATACGACGCGTGACAAAATACTAACGACGCATCGTAAACTGACTGAATGATATTTTTATTTCATACATGAAGATAGACGCTCTCTCAGAAGTTCTCTCAGAAAAGTGGATTGTGTTGGACGTCTCTCAGATCTGTGAGTGTTAGCAGGATGAGAGTGTTCCCTCTGGTGTGGCTGTTTAGAAACCCACATCTGTCCCACATCTGTCCTAATGCAAATTCAAATCCTATAGCTTCTGAACACATCTGTATTTTATTCAGGATCAGCTGACTAAAGGTGTGTGTGTGTGTGTGAGAACATTTTAGCAGCACTGCTGATGTGGTTCTGTCACGTTCTGTTAGACTCTTAGACACATTAAATGAACATTTCCACATGGAGGCTATACACTTCCAGTAATTGTTAGCTATGTACGTGAGCCTCGTAGCATCGGTGCAGAACTAGAGGAGAAAACGTCTTTTAGGGTCAAACGACAATGCGCCTCATTTATCGAGCTATTGACAGATTTATGCGTAATTCATTTGGACAAGCGTTTACACAAAAAATTTGGTATTCAAGAAAATCCTGTAAATTCAGAAAAAATTTAACTTTCAAGTTCAAATCGCTTATTTATTTATACACACACAAATTATACACAGTATATATACAGCGGGGTCCAAAAGTCTGAGAGCACGAGTGAAAAATTTTCAACTTCAAGGTTTTCATTATAAATAATATATCATTATATTATTATTATATATTATAAATATATAAATAATATTATCAGCAACAGCTTGAGTGAAAAGTAGAGTCTCTGAAATATTTACATGAATATCAGAGTTTCTTAGTATTTGGTTCTTCTCCTTTTTGCTTTAATGACAGCGTGTACTCGAGCTGGACTCCACACGTTTGTGCAAAACCTGATGATCCATTTTAGATCAAATCCACTCATCAGAGTGTCGTCTGATCACATGATTCAGTAGGAGAGATTAGACATGAGGAAAATCTGACCTTTTGTACAAAGTATTTAACCTGCTCAATATCACACAAGTGCTTACATTTACACAGTGACCTAGAAATAGGGCAGAATCTTGAATCTTGAATATAGTCAAGATTTTGCACGTTTCCTTTTTATGTTTTAGAATTTTCAAAAATCTAAAACTTTCTATTTATTTCTAATTTTAAATTTAAAAAAAAATTCCAGACTTTCATCATGGACCCCACTGTATATATGTGTGTATATTTCTACACTGCGCTTTATGGACGACACCGAATTCACCTCTGTAATTTCTCTCCATATTCTGGTCTTTTCAGCTGCTGTGACTCCGCTGGATACGCTGTTCAATAATATATTTTTATTCTCGTAGTCGTGAGTCAAAAAAAACTCTGTACTGCGTCAGAGAAAATTCTTCCATTTCTGGCCGTTTAGTCGCCATTTTGCACTTTCCACTCTGTGAACTCTGCCCTTTTATGGAGATTTGTGGGCGTCACCAAACGCAAATAAGCTGTGACGTGCACACGCTCGTTAAATTATAGGTGATTGCCATTTTTCAACACACACACACACACACATTTACAGTATAAACAGTATAAAAGTGACAGTAGGGCTCCATGACAGTGTTACCGAGAATTGAAGGTGAATAATGACTGCATATACATCTGTATGTGTGTGTGTAAAAGTGCAACATTATTTAGTTGAAAGTTTTAGTTGAAGTTTTATGCACAAAAACATGGCACCATTATGAGATTTTGCATTCATTATTATACTACAGTCCTGTTTACAGCATAACTAAAGTGTCATAGCCACGCCCCTTTCCCTGTCCACACCCTTTTCCTGCCTCCACCAGTTTCCCTCCTTCTGCCCCCTTTTTTTATGTCCCTGCCCCCTTTAATAGCCCCACCCCTTTCCCTGTTCCCCACATTTCCTCTCTCAACCCCTTCCATGGTCTCTGTCTCAATCCTACTATTCGTCCTAAACAGTATCCGAGACTAGAAGTCCCAGATTGTAGTATGTTGGAATGAGTTTCTCAAAGCTATCCGGATGGTCGACAGTTTCAGGTAGATTTTTGAAGTGTGGACACTTTTTCAGCTAATATTACCCACAACTCCTTGCATGAGGGAGGAGGAGGAGTTTTGTGACGGTTTGCTTCATCGAATGCAACTTGCGAACATGGCGGACGAGTGTAACGTCAGTACTTTAGTGTAAGAACTTAAATGTTAAGCACTGGCAAAAGAAATAACAGCGTTCTCTTCCGTTACATGACGTGTTAGTTGGTACGTCCCAGTACTCGCATACGCTTTTGCTACACACTCAAAAGTATGGAATTTTTCTTCACAAAAAGAGCGTATACTTTTAGCGCATAGTATAAGAATTGCTGCGAATTGGGACGCAGCAATGGTCTTCAGCTTGTTTTCTGACCCCTTTCCCCTGTCCACGCCTTTTTTCTTGCTTCTGTCCCTTTTACTGTTCTTTTTCCTGGTTCACGCCCCTTTACCCTGCCCCTTTACCCCGTCCCTGCCCCTTTACCCTGCCCCTTTACCCCGTCCCTGCCCCTTTACCCTGTCCCTTTACCCTGTTCCTGCCCCTTTACCCTTTATCCT